>JASSUY010007649.1:41718-59594 GCA_032466535.1 Forpus xanthops
ACGGGGCATGGTGGGCAGGGTCACCGTGGCCGCCCCTCTCCCCGGCGGAGGCGGCGAAGCTCAGGTGCGGGGGGACGGGGCGGGGATGAGCGGGGGTCGCGGTGTGAGGGAGAAGCGGGGCTGCCCGGGCGGGGGGGCTCCGTTGTGGTGCGCGGCTGCAGCGGGGGGAGGGCGCTGCGCTGCCCGCGGACCGTCGGCGCGGTCTGGGCTGTCATGAGCTGTCTTTGGGGGGCTCCTCGGGCGGGTACCGGCAGCTCTGTAAGCGGTGGGGGCAAGTGAGGTGATGGGATCTCAGAAGAGATCGGGGCCTGATAAAGGAGGAGAGTTACAGAGACCTTTGTGAGTCATCTTTCATGCTGTGGTACACATCATAGGATCACAGAGTGGTTTGGGTCGGAAGGGACCTTCAAGTTCCATCCTCGGTCACAGACAGGGACACCTTCCACTAGAGCAGGTTGCTCCAAACCCCATCCAACCTGGCCTTCAACACTGCCAGGGATGGGGCAGCCACAGCTCCTCTGGGCACCGTGTGCCTGCGCCTCACATCCTCTTTTACACTTGAAACTATGATGAGATATGAATCCTTCTGTATTCATTCCCTTCGAATATTTCAGAAGGTAGACTGTCTCCTGAAGGTATATTAGAGGCTTACAGTGGGACTAGACATCCTTAAGGGATGCTGGGATCCTCTGTGAAGTGCTCTACAAATGCTCTGGTGAATATCTCAAGGTAACCTCTAGGTCTGTCATCTTTATTGACACCTTCTGAACTCCAGTATTGTGAGATCTCTGCAGTTCTGAGACCTTGTGGTCACTTCCAGTTTTGGTGGCCTCAAAGCTTCAGAACAGGGGTTTTATTTATGAAATGGTAGAACCTTTGTTTCAAGGTGAAATGCCTGTTGAAAACATGGGGGTAAATTGATGCGCGCACAGTCTTGGCGCGCTGACACGAGAGGCTTATCCTTTGGAGAAGTACTAGTGTCACCAATGCATACCATAGATCCTGTGCTGCTTTGTGTCACCGTACTAAGTTATCTCTTTGAAAACTAAGATTAATGCTGAACTTTTTCACAGCCATGCAAGAAACGGCGCGAGGAAGATGCTTCTGTGGAGACAATCACGAGATACTTTTCGCCTTTAGCAAAGCCAATGGATAAAGTGTTGTCACCACCAAAACCCAGCAACATATTGGATTATTTTAAAAGGACAGCTGTAGATGAGAAAGCCACATTGCCACTTGTGGCTGGAGAAAATAAAGCACCATTTGATGCTGATGACGAAGACTGTAAATCACCTTCTAAACCACCTTTAAAGAGGAAGAGGAAAGGGAAGAGAGTTAATTTAAATAATAAACTAAAGGAGATGAAAGAATCTGAGGATAAACATGAAGTAGAAATTAGCAGTGATGGCAGCAGAGAAACAGCAGGACTGAAACAAGACAGGAGTCATTTAACAGCTACTTGTACTTTAGTTGGCCAAAACAGTGCAAGAGAACTAGAAGATAATGTGCAAAGGGAGAACATCTCAAATGCTGTTACCTACAGAAAAAATGCAAAGAAAGCTGGTTCTGAAGTAAGTGGAAGGAAAAACAGGGTAAGAAAATCGAGCAAAAGGAATCACAAAGTGAATGTGGATTTGTCTGAAAGTTTTCCATCTGAAGACCAGCTGAATGAGGAGTGTGAAAAGGGAACAGAAGATAAGAAAAAGCCAGTATCTCCTACAGTAGCGGAGCGTGACGTTGTCACTAGTGATTCCAGTTTTGATGACAAGACATCACAGGTAAATAACAGTATAATAACAGTGTCGTTTGAGGACTTCTTGAAGAGTCAGGGAGAAAATAACATAGATCACATCGAAGAAGACGCAAAGTCAACCATGGGCAATCCTGCTACAGCAAATGAAGTAGGCAAAAGTGATGCTGTTAGTGACCCAGAAAGGTGTGAGGAGTCTCAACAGCTGCCACTTAGAACAGTAACTGTCCTTGCACAAGTTCATTCCGTTCCCCCTAGGTTAGCTTCAGTACATAAGGAGCAGAAAGGCTCTAGAAAAATAGCTTCCATTTTCTTGAAGCAGAAAGGATGTGTAGGGGAAAAAGAAAGTAGCCCACCCCTCTTGGATGGTGAGCAAACTGAGCAGGTTACTCAGAAAAGGAGATCTAATGTAGTTATTGAGGAAGAAGAACTGGAGTTAGCTGTACTAGAGACTGCAGGGTCCGATTCTTTAAAGGCAAAATGTAGTCTGGAAGAAAGGCATCAGTTTATGAAGGTGTTCAGGCAACCGACATCAGATGTAGTAAGAAGTGGCATTAAAAAGGCACCTGGAAAACAAAAGCAAGCCATTGGTAGGTCTGCAAAAGAAAAAGAAGGACCTGAAGATGACATTGCATCAAATAAAGGATTAGAAAGCAGAGTACCCCAAGATTCTTGTCCTAAAAACAATGGAACTAAACCCAAGCAACCCAGAAAGAATGAGAAAAAAGGAAACAGAAGAAGGAGGGCTTCAGAAACTAAGGAAACTCATGTCTCTGATACCAGCAACTGCTACAAAGATGAGGATTCAGGTGTTAATGTTCTCACTAAGGAAAACACCTTAGATGTAAGAATTTCATCGAGTCCTAAAGTGAATGAGTTAAGGAGGAGTGTAAGGCAGAAACAAATCAAAACGTCAAAAAATGTTACTCCAAAACCCCTCCTGATTAAGGATACCTCTTCTGAAGAGGAATCAAGTGGCAGTCTTCTCCTAACCTCAACTCCAAGAGCAAGAGAGCAGTCCTTGAAGAAAAGTAACATGTATAAAGCCGAGGTGATTACCATGCCCTTTGATGGCAGCAGCCCAATCAGGTAAACATTTTACAGTATATTCTACCTTTGTACTTTGTTTTCCTGCACGTATTTTAAGAGTAGACCATAATTTTAAGTTGACTGGAAGGCATACCTGGTGCATGAATGCACGTGGATAATATGGAAGAACCAAAGCTGCCTCAATAAATGTGTTGCACTAAAGACATTAAAAAGACCACCAACCAAAGAAAAAAAAAAACCTAAGCTTCTGTTTACAGCACTGTATTTTTGAAGGTTTTGAAAATTAAATTGAGTAACATTTCCCTTTACTAAAACTTGATACTTTTGTCATCCTTTTTCCCTAATTAGAATGAAGTTCACACGAGTCAGTGCGATGACATCAAATAAAGCTGAAGCAATGAAAAGTGAAGAGTTTAACTCCAAAAATATGAAGGTAATTTATGTAACTGTTTGTGGTTTAGTATTTTAGCATTTATTATAGGCATGTAGTTGTGTTTGTGTTCAGTATTGTGCAATGCTCTTATGACTGTTACGACTATATGACAGTTCTCAGATGCCCTATGGAGAGGGAATGTTACTGTGATTTATGATAGAATGTGGCATAACCATTTTTATATGATGAAGGTACCGTAGATTTTTAAAATGGGTTTTATTGGTGTAAATTTACTTTTTGTAACAGAAATATCCAATAAAGTAGCACTCTCCTGCTCTGCAGGTTCTCAGGATGGGACACGGTGTTTGTGCACAGCCGAACAGCTTATGCCCATATTTCATTTGTTCTGTGGGCAGATTGGAGGATCCCCATGTAGGGCTCTTGTTCCCTTTTGAAACGTACTTGTATGATCCTGCTTTGCTCCTCCTCTCAACTCTTCAGTTTTCTTTTTATACCAGTAAAATTTTAGTAAAATGACATGCTTTTATGAATGTGAATATGTGAAATGCCAAATATATCGTTACGAATTGTGATTGTGCTTTGTTAACAGATGAGCTCTACTTCGAAAAACCTATCCAAAGCGAAACAACTGATTGAGAAGGCAAAGGCTATTCAGCATAATAGATCAAAGGTTAATGAAGACTTGCCAGCTCCTGTGAGGCGCTCATCTCGGCAGCGAGCTCTTGCTGAAAAGAAGAAATTACAGGACAGTGAAGTAAGCCTGAATGTTGTGTAGGGGAAAACCCATTGTTTTGATGTTTCAGTGATTCATTTAAGCAACAAAAATGCTCCTTATCTTGCAGATGCTTCTTTTAAAGAATCAAATAAGGTAGATACTGTGCAGAGATGTGGTGACTGTCAAACAGTAACTGCTAGGCATAGACAGGAATGCTTGTCCCAGTGCAGATCTATAACATGCAGCAGATGGTCAGGCTTTGGAAGTGACTGTTTCTATTTCCTAATGGACAGCAACATGTCTGTTTCAAATATGTATGGTTTAGACTTTTAAATGAGAGTAGTTCTGCCCTTTATCTATTGGAGGTCCTATTCTATGTACTACTTCTGTGGAGACAGCAGTAATGAAATGATAATCTTCAAATTGTATTTGCTGACTTCTAAGCTAACAGTTTTTCTTCAGTTTCCTCACTACTGATCACTAAGTTGTATTATTAATAAAGGAGGAAAAGTTGTTCTTTTATTTGCTTTCCCTCTAGGAGTCAGTCATAATTTTAGATTCAAGCCTGAGTTGTGACACTACTGCAGTGCAGAATGTGAAGCAAAAGAATCTTCGGAGCCTAAACGATGTTTTGGGGAAAAAGCCTAGAAATGTGAAGGTTACAAAGAGCTCAAATGGTAAATATTTTTACTGCATGTGTTTAGTGTTGATTACAGTTACTGTTGTAACTGATTTTCTAAAGCTGCCTTTGCAGTGCATTCTTCTTATGGCTTTTTGTGTAATACTCCATTATATACCTTTCATTTGTATGCTGTGAGGGAAAACTATGGTTGAAAACCTGCTAATATGATTCCATGTTGTGTTGTCTTCTCATTTAAGGTGTGGGGTTTATTTTTTAATGTCACAAAAAATAACATCAATAGTGATGGAATAACTAGAAATAAAACTATAATGAATTTTGTTAAAATACCTAGCTTTCCCTTAAGAACGGGAGATTCCCTAATGTTATGAAATGGAACAGAGAAGCAAGGTTAGAATCCTACATCAGCGCTAATATAATCATGATTTTTCCTTTTTAAAGGAAAACTGGGAGATCCACCTTCTTTCCTAGGCAGACATGCTCAGAACTCCGCAGATGCTCCAATTGTGATCTTTGATGAGAGCAGGTCAGTTGTCACAATTGCAGTTGCTTAAGGATCAAAAAGTATTCCATAGAAGCATAGAATAGTTAGGATTGGAAAGGACCGTAAGGTCATCCAGTTCCAACCCCCTTCCATGGGCAGGGACACTTCCAGATTGCTTTTAACATTCTGTCATTTTACAAACTTAAACACACTTATGGAAATGTGATATAAATGTTTATGGGATTTAGAGGGACCAATACGTTAAAGTGCTTGCAAAATCTGGGGTGTTTTGAGTTTCTCAACCATTATTGGGCCATTTTAGACAGCTGAAAATCGAGATGAGGACTGATTCAGGAGAAATCCTAAACTGCATCTGAAATACAAAACCAAAGTTATTTTTTATCAAAATCTGTAACAAAGTTTAAATGCAAACTTGCTACATTTGAATTAATTTTAGCAGTTCTTCCAGCCTGTTTCTAACTTGTGTAGAAATGAGTGTGATTAAATTCTGCTGTAAGCCTTACGGCTCGTAGTCCAAATGTTTTGGGGTTTAATTCCTATTTTCATTAAAGCCAAGATGCATCTGAAAACTCTCAAGATGATGATCAGTTCAGAGCAAAACGTGAATTCTTGATGAGTGGATTGCCAGAGTCCCTGAAAAGACAGATTGCAAAGAAAGCAGCAGCAATGGAAGCTTACTCGCTTGCAAGTTCATGTTTCCAGCCTGTTGTCCATGTACAGCAGAAGGACGACTGTAAGCTTTTGTATAGCCTATATAATAATATAGTAATTTTTATAGTGTTTATATATAATATGATATGTAGAATTATGTATATACTCCTATTAGTAGACCGTATAGACCTTACAATAACTTCTAGTGAATCTGTGCAGAAAAGAGCTTGAAAAGCAAAACTCACTGTGACTGCAGTGACTAGTAGTTTCTCCTTGGTTTGTGTCACAGTAAGAAAACAAGACTTTTACAACCCTCCAGTGTAATGATTTAAAATACACAACTTACAAGTTAAATTGATGCTAAAGTGATGTATGCATTTATGGGTGAGGATGCAAACCTCTTAGAGTTTATTTGGAGAACAGAATCAGAGAATGGTTTGGGTTGGAAAGGACCTTAAGATCATCCGGTTCTAAACCCCTGTGAGGAGCAGGGACACCTTCCACTAGGCCACGGTGCTCAAAGTCCTGACTGGGGCAGAAACCATTCTCTCTGACAAAGGCAAAATGCTGCTGAAAAGAGTAAAGCCATGCCCATTTCTTGCCCTAACAGAGGGAGTGTGCTGCAATATCCTTATGGGAGGGCATGACAGAAGAGCAGAAGGTAGAACAGCACTTACCAGTTTGTATTTGCAAACTAACCAATTAGCAAAACAAACTCCTTGGTGAGCATCTGTCCCACAGAGATGGCGAGGGCAGGGGTTGTTCCTTGGAGCAAGCAGAGCCTAGGAGCAACTCACTGGGAAATGTATGTAAAAATGTGCAGATTTGTTCTTGTCATGGGAGGTAGAGTTAATAAAGATAAAACGTTGATGCAGTGTAAGTTAAATAAGCTTGGCTTTGGCATGCTAAAGCTGTGGTTAAAAGCATTAACTCTTACTATAGGATGGTTTTGTCTGTGACTTTATCTCCGTTTCGTTAATAAAAGTTTCCTCTTGTTCTTGGTGGGGGTTCTTCTGTAGGTTGTCCAATGTGGAAATTGCAGCCACCATCGTGTCCCCTGTTAACTAAGCTAAGGAATCTGAGCACTGAAGTCACCAATGTCACAAAACTCAGTCTCTCACTTGGTGAATTCTCCACAGTGAATTCTAAATCAACTGGAAACTGTTCTGCACCTGTGGTTAGTACTTTAAATGGGGGCTTGTGTTAAAAGTGAATATAAAATTGAACTGTTCCATTGCTTGTTGGGACTTCTGTTGTTTTAAAAACTCCTGTAGTTTGAGTCTGTTTCAGTCATGGATATTTGTGTGTGTGTGATTTACCTGCCCTGCATTGTAATGTTAGATAATTCTCAAGGCTTTCTGTTAACCTCTGGCTTTAACTAAAGTTACCAATTTAGCTTATGCCAAACTGTGTTATTCTGCGTGACGTTTTCCAGTGATCATTTCTATCAGTTTGTGTGTGTGTGTTGCAGCTTTCTGGCCACCGACCAGTTTTTCCTGATACATTCAGGAAAGATTTGCTGGATGAGATCACGTCTTCTAATGCCCAATTTCCTGTGAGAAAATACTTCTACAGGTTTCTGAAGAGGCAAACGCAACGCCTGGGATCTGAAAGCAGTGCACAAGGTTAGTGATGTACCTGGGGCAGAGCACGCTCACACTGACTCTCTGGCATAAAAAGGCATTTGGAATTTCCAGATCTATGTCAGTGAAGGAATGCTGTGGAAATGAGTTGGTCCTCACATTTTAGGTGATTTTGTCCAAATTCTTCAAATATGGCTTAAAAACCCCATTTGGTTGTAAGGGACATAGCTTGGAATTGTAAAAGGATGTAGTTTTTATTTCTGTATTTATTTTTCTCTCAGAAAGCAGAGCTGGCACTGCAAATTCTGAGGTAAAGCAGAAACATTCGGACAATTGGAAGGAAACCAAGAGGAAAAGGAAAGAAACAGAAGAGCACAAATCAAAAAGAAGAAAACAAAGTGAAGGTTCAGAGACTGAAATAAAATCAGGAATTTCTGGGAACCTTTTTTCTCCCCCATCTGGAGAAAAGCAAGGAGAGACAGAACAAGCCATGCTTTGGGGAAAACACAAGACCCAGAAACCAGACGTTAGGACAGAAGACACTGAGTATTTGTCAGAGCCAAATTCACTTTTAGGTAACTGCATTTTCTGTCTGATTTTCAGTCTCTTTGCCTTGAGGGAATGTGCGTAGGATGCATCTCAGCTTCTCCTGTAGTGCAAAATCTTATCTGGTCTTAATAATCTACTGAGCTCGACCAAATCTTTGGTATGAAGAATTGTTTAAAAATGGATGGCACTTTTCCTGTAGGTGCGGAGAAGGAAGATGTGCTCTGGACAGAAAAATACCAGCCTCAAGATTCCAGTGAACTCATAGGGAACAAGAAAGAAATTGAAAGGTTACACAGGTCAGAAGTGGGAGCATGCATCCATTCTTAAAGCAACTCAGAACATCGTATTATTTAATGACGCTCAAAGAAGTCAAGACTTTTATGCTATGCTTGAGTAACCCTTACAGGGTGTGTGGCCTTTGTTCTGGTTTACTTCCAGGAAGCTGCAGAAACAAATTGTGACTTGATGTGAATGATCTTCTTTGGTCATAGTTTCTCTTACACGAATACCTTGGTAGCTTGTGTGATACAGAACAAAACCACACATGAAATGTTGCATTAGGCTGTGGGATGGAATGAAGTACTTAGTAAAAATGATTGTTGTGTCTGGTTATTCAAGCCTGCACGCTTTGGATGAGATAGCAGCTTACCAGTCCTTGTCCATACAGGCATGTCTGATCCTGACCTTGATGCACTTTGATTTTGACAGTAATTTAGTGCTCAAGCCCATCTAATAGAATCCTTTTGTAGTTTTCTGTATGTGTTTAAGTTATTGTTGTGGCTCTTATGCTGGATTTAAAGATCCATCTGACAAACAACACAAAACTACGAGGATAAAGCATTTTCCACAATTTAACTAGTTTGCCAAGTGACTTGGTTTTATACCAATCATGTCATAGAACACACAATAAAGAGGGAATCCTCTTTTACAAAAGAATCAAACAAATCTTGAACCTTTTAAATCTGAAAGTAGTGATAGGTTTCTAAGGGGGATAACAAGTGACTGATGTTTCTGTTTCATGTTCTGTTCTGTCTGGATTTGGTTCACTTTATTCAGCAGTAATTATTTTCTGTTATGTTCCTTCCTTTTATAGTTGGTTAAAAGAATGGAAAAAAAGAGCTGATTGGGAAGAAAAAAGAAATCAGAAAGGGGAGAAGGACAAAGAGCTTGAAGGTGCTGATAGAATTAAATATACCTAGATTCTCTTTGTTAAAGTTGGCACAAACATTACATGAACCCTTTCTTTTGTTTTAAATCTACAGATTCTTTGGACAGCCTTGACTTTAAAGATAATAAATCTGACATTGAGGAAGAGATGAGCCTCTGCAACACAGTTCTGATAACTGGCCCACCGGGAGTGGGGAAAACCGCTGCAGTATATGCTTGTGCTCAGGAGCTGGGTTTTAAGGTTCGTGGCCATTTTTGTTGTAACGAGTGATATAAAAGTATTTGTAATACAAGGTGTCGGAGATGTTTTTAAAATGTACATGAAATCCCATTGCAGATATTTGAAGTCAATGCCTCTTGCCAGCGTAGCGGGAGACAGATACTGTCACAACTAAAAGAAGCTACTCAGTCTCATCAAGTGGACAAAAAAGGCATTAATGCACATAAGCCTTGCTTTTTCAACAGTTGTAGCAGTGCCAAGTCACCAAGTAGGTTTCATGGTTATATCTGGTGTTCTTATTTGTTTAAGGGTTGGTGGGAGGTGTTTGCTGTTTGTTTTGGGATGGAAGGTTGGTTGGTTGGTTTGGGGTTTGTTGGGTTTTGGCTCTGCTGGTTAACACAACTACGTACCAAATTAAACAGTGATTGCATCAAAGTGACTGACTCTCAATTACCTTATTTCTGCAGCAGTGTAGTAAGTGCTATAGCATGAGAATAGAAAGCTGAACAGCAGCATCCCCTGTAACAGGAGAAGAGTAAAATAAGCAGAAACCAGCACAGTAAACCTGTCCTGTACCAGAAAGAAAGGAAAACTGCTTTAAATTTGCCTGAGCCACAGAAATTTGAGGTTACATTTGCAGCTTGTGTTTAATATAAAACATATCTTGCAGAAAAAATGTATTCTCCAAAGAAAGTTGTTTCCCCAAGAAAACCTCCACTGTCCCCCAAAGGAGCAGGACTGAAACGGAACTTGCCCCCTAAAACACTTGCAAACTATTTCAAGGTTTCTTCCAAACGTAAAAGTAGTGATGGAGCAGGAACATCTCAAGAAAAAAGTCAAGGTAAACACTGCTATTCTAGTTAATTGTTAGATAGTTGATATTTAATGATAGATAATGATAATCTTCCCCTGGAGATGGAAGTGCTGCACTGTACCACTGTGTACCTGGAGCTGTGTGGAGAAAATGGAGTACACCTATTCCACTCTAACTGCCAAAAAAAGTTACTTAATGCATCTCACATACACTTAACTACATAGGAAGTGGTCGTTACTCCATTACAGGAGAGTTAACTAGGGTACAGACTTATCTGAAGTTCAGTAGATTTGCCTTAGTTTGGTTTTAGGGTTTGGGTTTTTGGGGGGTTTGTTGGGTTTTGTGGTTTTTTTTTTGTGTTAGGTGGTATGTATGTTTGTGTATATAACTGTAGATGCATATATATGTATAAAAACTACTGCGACAGAATTAAGAGGTCCTGTAAAGCCAAGAATAGTTTGGTTGCAGACTGCGTTTTGATACATAGAAGGGCACATTTAAATCTTTGAGTCTCTCCTCATCAAGAGGTGCATTTCCAAATGTTTCATGGGATCAGGAAATCTGAAAGAGAAGTTTTTTGAAAGGAAATTAATGTATTTGGACAACCAGTGTTTGTTTGTGCTGGGTTGAAGTGGTGCAGTTGAATATAGTCCTCTTTTCAGGCAATCATACTGCATTGTCTTGAAGGTCTTATGATCTGCTTCATGCCCCTGAGGTATCAGGTCACAAACAGGTTAAGTGCAGCCTTGATTTTACAGAGTCAGCCTTTCACCAAACATGGTTGAATTCGCATCAAATTTGTTGCAATAGTTTTTTAAATGAGACCTCAGAAAGGGTGTAGGTCAGATTTCAGAGGGTTTATGTCAGCGTAGATTTTCTTAAGCAGCTTAACTCTTAAGGGTCTTTTCAAACCCAGTGTCTAGAATGCATATTGGATGGTTTCAGTCCTTGACTTCCTGCTCAATTCTTCAGCACCTGCAGGAAATACTCAGAATTCACTTGAAGAAAAGAAAGATGCTCAAATTAAGTCAACAAACAAAGAAGCAGAAGGAGGAGAACACAACAGGAAAAGTGCAACGTCTCTCATTCTCTTTGAAGAGGTAAAATTCCCATAAAATGTACTGATGTGAGCAGTGTGTTGTTTCATTATATTTAAAGAATTTAACTTCATTTTCCTTCCTCCTTGAGACCTCGAAGGAGATTCAAGTGTGAGAATTATCAGCTTCTTAAAAATTAATTCAATGTTTAATGATTTCCTCACCACCAGAACCCTCCTAAACATGGTTCATTGTTTGACAAAGTTATTGTAGAAGATAAACTGACACCTATCAACAGTTGTTCACTGCTGGAACAGTTTAGATCCTACAGATTTAATTCCTTTGATTATGTGGAAAGCGTTGGTTTATAATTTTACACTATGCACATGCACAGAGACAGTTAAAAGTCACCATTAACACCCCAGTAATTACAGTATCTAAGCCCTCATTAAATTCACAGTGTGTAGCTATGTTCAAGCTATTGATGTTTTGCACTTTGTTTGTTTTCCATAGGTAGATATAATATTTGATGAAGATGCAGGATTTCTAAGTGCAATAAAGACGTTCATGGCAACAGCAAAGAGACCTGTAATTCTTACTACCAATGGTGAGTATGTTTGTTACAGTAATTAGGCTTTGCAGACAAAAGAGCCCTCTTAATGAAGTGGTTGAAATGGTGATGGTTAAATACAGCTCCTAAATGTAGAATTAAGTGAGCGGATACAGCTCCTAAATGTAGAATTAAGTGAGCGGAGACTATAAAGTGAGTATTTTAGTATATTAATAAAGGTATTGGCTTCTCTAATGGAGAAAGTCATTACTTTTGAACATAATGTCCTGACAGTTCACCGCTGTCTTCCTATATAGATCCCACATTCAGCTTAATGTTCGATGGCTATTTTGAAGAGATCAACTTTAGAACCCCTTCCTTGGTAAGTCTGTGTTTAGAAATGCAGATATGTGATTGGCAGCTAATTTGACCTTTAAACGTTGGTGAAGGTTTGTATTTATCTGATGTACTGTATCTGTTTCATCAGAAGATGGATGGATCTTTACATGTAGAAATTTCTTTATGAGCATGGAAGATTTATCTTCTTACCCATTGAGTAATTCAGAGAATTTCAAGAAGAACATCACTTAATTTAGTTTGTAGGATGTAGTAAATCATTTCATAGACGGTCTATCTAATAGTTTTGATCTGAAGACTGACTATGCCAGCATTGGTTTGTTCATTTAAAAGTATAGCACCTATTTTAGAAGTATTATTCCTTTAATGTAAGCACTGGTATGCTGTATAGCAAACAGTTTTAGTGCAGCTATGTATTACGTACAAAATCTAAATAAATAAGAATCAGAAGGAACTCACTCTTGAGAATGGGGATGTTTTTAATGTGAGATTGAAAGATGGTTCGGGCTAGCAGACAACCACAGAGTCTGATTGGAGGAGTTGCTTTGTCTCATTTTTGTTCAGATAAATGCTGCAAGCTACCTTCAGGTGCTGTGTCTGGCTGAGAATCTGCGAACAGACGTGAAAGACTTGGCTGCTCTGTTAAGCACAAATAACTGTGATATCAGACAAAGTGTTCTCTGCTTACAGTTTTGGGTTAGAAGTGGAGGTGGATGCTTGAAAGACAAACCTTTGGCACATCATGGTAGGTTGATTTAAGTTTTTTAAAAACCTCCATTTTAACATGAATTTGATTAAATCAAATATGAGTAGATGGTAATTTTCTAGAAGGCCCCTAAACATTTTGTAGGGTTTTGGGTGTTTATTTAGCTACTTCAAACTGTAAGACTAGTGGAGCACAGTAGGAAGAACAGACTATTTCAAGTGGTTACTTGCAAAGAAGAGGAACAGCAGACTGGTGACACTTAAAGTATGGATGATGAATGGGGATGGGGATAACCAGTTCCAGTTGCTACATTCATTCAGAATTGCAGCAAGAGGCAACAGTTACAGTATCCTTTATAAAAGGAATTGAGACAAAGAGGGAAAAATCAATTTCATGATGCAGTTGTTTCTTTCCAAGTAAAGCATGTTATCTTTGTGCAGGAGGAGAGGAGACAAATAAAGCAGATCATGTAATTTGTTCTGAAAAGACTACTGATTCCAAGATGGACTTTTCTCAAGCTGATGCACATCCTCAGGAGCTTCCAAAATGTGATACAGGCTGTGTAGACACATTGCTTGGCCTTAAGAATATCCTGATGCCTTCAGAAGACTTGTTTACATTTCTAACGGTATTTTTATACTTGACTAGCTCGTACTTTGAATAATTGAGTGTAATCATCACTATGAATCACATCTTTAGCAAATCTCTTTGAAAAGGTTTGTTGTAGAGATTAGGGGATTCTGTTGTTAAGCCAAAATCTGAACTGGGGCAGTCTCTTGCAAGCAAACCAGTGCCTTGCCTCAAACACAAAGCTAGGAATGGGAGATTTTTTGTAATAAGTCTAATTAAATATATATATTAATGCAGTAATAAATGTTGATTATTACTGTTTTACAGCACAAAATCTCAACTGTGGACACATGGAACAAATGGGTGCAGCTTCTCACAGAGTTCCAGATGAAGAAAGTGGATTTTATATATAGTAATCTTGAATTTATTCTTCCCTTTCCTGTGCAAGTCTTTTCAAACCAGTCTGAAGCCCCCGGCTCTGGGCTTGAAAGGACTACCATCGTTTCTTCAAAAAACAGGTCCACTAACAGGTATTGCTCTGGAAAAAACCGTGTAAGAAAGTCTGAAAAGACAAAGAGACAGAAAAGGCTTGAAATATTGGATGATAGTGACTTATTTGATACTGAACTAAACTATTCAGCTGAATTCATAACTTTGCCATCAGATAGTCCTGTGTCATGTGCTGAAGTGAATGAAGAGGAATCGAGATTGTTGATGAATGAAGAAAAAGAAATGCAAACTAAAACCTCAGCAAATGGGAAAAGCTCTGCTCTTGTTTCTCACTGTCTGAATTCACTGACTGAATTCGTGGAGACCATGTCTTTCTTGGATTGCTGTGTGAACACTAACACCAAGGAACCACTGGAGTTTTGTGCTGATGAAGGATTTACTTGGACAAATGGCAAAATCAAAAATGGCCTTTGTGATGAGTTCAGTATAGAAAATACTGATTGGTGGAGTTTCCAGAGCTGTAGTGAGGTAATGGCAGCTATTGAAGCACTCAGTTTTAACAAGTGTTCTGTTAGTATTTCACAAACCATGGAATCCTTTTTGAGTACCAGTAAAACACCTGAAAATGATGAACTGGAGGGACTTACTTTGCATATTTCAAACACAAGAAATTGTGTATCCTTCAGTCAGTCGGCAGATTCAAGGTAAGACTTTGCTAATATTTCTGGAGTATAATTTAATTATTTGTCAAGAAATGCATTTCACAGGCTTTAAGAGGACTATCTACACACATTTATACCAGTGTGAAAGTTTTCAGTATGTCTTACAATGCTGGAGCGTGTTCACTTTGCTTGTCTAAGCTTAAATTGTATGTCAGCCTCTGCAAAAAGTGACTTTTTTTGTTTGAGCAGCCTGACTGTAAGGTTGTAGCCTTAACCAAGTCCATTTACCTTAAAAATTACCCCCCCAAAGAGTAACAAAAACTTAAAAAAATGGCTTTTTCAAGACAGATGGACTGAAACGGATCCTGCAAGTGCAAGACATGCAAATTCTTCATCCCATGCCTGCTCATACTGGGTCTGTTAAGTGCATGGGTGTTCCTCGGTGAACACCTAACAGAAGTCAGAGCAAAATTACTGCAATTTTTTTTGTCATAACTTATGCTGACAAAGAGTAACCTTTAATATATTATAAAAAACCAAAGAACATATTGCTGCTAGCAAGTATGGGTGGGAAGGATTGGTTGTAACATAAGTAGTCATGTGAAATTGCGTAATAGGTAAATAAAACCTATTCAAGTGTCTAAACAGGAAAATAGGTTAGACTTGTACAGTCAGTACCTAGGGAAACGGTATTAAAATGGATCTAAC
The DNA here is from genome assembly GCA_032466535.1 of Forpus xanthops. Lineage (NCBI taxonomy): Eukaryota > Metazoa > Chordata > Aves > Psittaciformes > Psittacidae > Forpus > Forpus xanthops. Next base: position 56,797 of record JASSUY010007649.1, read on the forward strand.
CTGTGGCCAGATTTGGCCAGTATATCATGAGTTATATATTGGATCTGATAGTGACATTCTGGCAAATGCCAATCACACACCACTTCTTATTTGTGAAGACTACAGATGCTTTTGATTACTTTGTCTGATGGATGTACCAAATCTCACCTACATCATGAGATTGTAAAGATCTCCCTAGATTAGACTCATAGTTAAGCTAAGAGCACTGGCCAAACAAACTACTGTCCCTCATGTTTCTCTATGAGTGCAACTTTGTGATGCTGTGTAAAGCAGCACACGATCAAAAGTTGCAGGATCTGATCCATTGGGATGCAGTTTTGGACATCTGTATGTTTAGCAGTTTTAAACCAGTGGATTTGATCCTAAAGGAACAAAATAGGGACTGTACATTCATGATCAAGAAACGGTAAAGCTTCACTCTTCTTTTTAGCATTCACAGAAAAGCAGAGAAGAGGCTGGCAGTCATCAGAACAGTATTTTCCAGAAGTCCTTTAAACCTGGGTAATAAGCAAGCCAGCATACTGGAATACCTCCCCACTCTTCGCAGTATCTGTAGGTCTGAGAAGCTAAAAGAGCAAGGGAAGACTAAAAGAAGGTAAGTTTGGGGTTTCCTAAACCTTGTTACATTTCCATCTAGAGGTAGTGAAGAATTTTAATAGTAAAATATCTTGTCAAATAAGTCTGGACAGGAAAGGTGAACCTTTGTCTCTCTAAATGATGTTGCCTTGTAATTGGAAATACCTTTGTCCCCTTATAGTCACTTTTACTTTTCTTTGTATAGGTTCTTGCATTATCTTGAAGGGATTCATCTCGAAATACCCAGACAAATGATAAATGGTCTGTCTTTGGACTTCCCTTGAAATTGCAAACATCAGGAATACTTCGTGCCTAATGGTGGTATTGTCACCATAGTTTGATTTTTAACATATTTTTTTTTTTACCATGTTATTTTATTGTATATTCAGAGCCATTTGTATATTAAATTTCTATAAGTATTTAAAATAATGTATATATCTATTGTCATGATACTGCTCTCCTCATGGAAATGTGGCCTTGTTTGGTGCTTGTCCAGTGCATTTATAATAGTAAATGCACAGGCTTATCAATGGGGGCTCCTCCACACTGTTTTTCTCTGTGTATCACATGGCAAAAAGTCCACTTGTAACAACCAACCACCACTCCTTCCACAGCAAAGTTGCTTCTTTCAGAAGAGACTGTTTTATTAAAACAAGCTTGTTTCAGTCTGAAATTGCAGCAAAATGTTAAAAACCTTGGGGTGGGAGGGAGCAGGGAGAGGATGTGACAAGTCTGTCAGAAGTGTAAATGAGTAAAACCAACTCTTTGCAATAAGAACTGGGTATCAAAGTCTTTACAAAGCACTGTGTGCCTCAATGTACATATCTTTGTATACATTAATTTCATTATTTCCAGCTGTCAGATCTGCATGTTGATCTCCTAAAAGAGTAGAGAAATTATTGCTGTAGCTCAAGACGGTCTCAGAGATTAGATCCTGTAAATAACAATTATTCCAGTGTTACTTTGGTTTCAGTAATATTTAACTACTTCTAGTCTTGTATATTGTGTTCTATTTTTATCCTTCATTTTGTACTTTACAAGACTTCAGCCTGATTATTTGTGATTGATCCTGTTTTGTACGACAATAAATTTATGAGACGTTGCTACAATTCTGGATATTTCTATTGTATGAAATGTAAGACTCCTGAAACTTACCGTTTTCAGTTCTTAAAATGATGTTTAAGGGGTTTCTAACTGGAAATACTTCAACCATGTACTTTTCTGCCTTTATATTGCAGTTGGACTGTTCCTCTTCCTCTGAGTCAGGCTGGTGCCATGCAGTGGTACTCCCCTTACCTCAATGTCTGTAATAATAAGGTCTAGTACATTCTGTTCTCATTTTATATTTTGAATGTCTTAAAGAGGATCAAGAATGAGAAATACGTATGAAAACATTAAATTATTTTAAGCTCTCACATTGTAAATAATCATCTTTATCTCTTACTCTTTCATAGCCCAATGTGAATTTCAAATGTTAAAATCTACCTGTCTAAGCAACTCCTGTCCTCTTTTGTAAAAGTACACGAATAATGTTTAAAATAGTTTATTAAAGAAAAAAGGTAAAATCTGTTAACTGCTGTATAAAGGCATTCTCCATCTAACTGCATTACAGTGGGCACCTGCATAAATTGGGAACAAGCCTTATAAAGTAGTCCTATTTTAGGAAATTCATGGGTAATTCAAAAGCCATAAAGGAACCATGGGAGACCTTCTGAAGTCAACTCTCTGGTTCTAATAACTGCCCTCAGTTTTTAGGGGTTCAATCGAGTTTCCAGGCTGTGGTATCCAAAAGGTGAGGTGGAATTCAAGCTTTAATTTCTTGGTAAGATACTTGTTTGCAATTACCACATAAAGACAACTCAAGGTGGTTTGAATGAAGCGTAATCCACTCACGAGGATTTATTTGAACTCTCATACACTACCAACCTTGGATTTTTCTGCATGAGCACCTTTTGCATGCTAGAACAACACAAGTTTCTGTGTGGGCAGGTTGCTCTTGAGGAAGAAAGATCTGGGGCTGGTTTTGATTAATTCAGCTGGAAAGGAAATGCTTCACAAGATCCATTCCAGTGCTGCAGAAGTCACCCACCTTTGATTCAAAATGTTTTCCTGCAGTGCTTTGGGCCCTTATTCCATACCATTCACGTCATCCTCAGATCCCACATTTTCAATATACCATCATATGTATATATATGCATACACACACAGAGAGGGAGAGAGAT
>JASSUY010007649.1:62781-73498 GCA_032466535.1 Forpus xanthops
TCCCCTGTTTAAGTTTGAACCCGTTACCCCTTGTCCTATCACTACAGTCCCTAATGAAGAGTCCTTCCCCAGCATCCATATAGGCCCCCTTCAGATACTGGAAGGCTGCTATTCATCATAGCCTCCTTTGCCTTGCAATTCCTATTATCCACCATGGACAGAGGAACAAAGCCACGCAGAGCCAAGTTAACTCCATGGGTAACTTTAGGGGGGTTTTAATGACTTACTTGATCAAATTACATCGGTGAATGATTGTGTTTCTGACAACCTGCAGCATATAGTTTTCTATAGCACACAGTAACTCCTCACTGTGGTTTAGAAGCCCGCAGATATTTCCAGATACTGTGTTCCTTTCAGAAATCAACTTACTCTCCTTAAATATTGGCTCAGCCTCTCATCTTTCAGTTGAATTGTGTTAACAGTGTAATCACAGTTGATGTCTAGGAGAATAAGGTACAGGGAGACCATAACTAATTCATCTCCTTATTTTCTTTCATTCTTTTAATTAATAACTGCAATTCCTTGTTCCTTCCCGTTTGGTTCAGAACTGTAAATACTGAAAGAGGGTCCCACCTAAAAAGTGCAATCTGTAGTGGCAAAGGTAATTTGTAGATGTATGTAGAGGTGCACCGAGAGTTATGGCAAGACTGAGCCAAAAGTGCAGTGCTCCCTTTAATACAAGTTTCAGTTTATATTAATGACATGGTATTGATTTTATAGCTGCATACCTAACCATACCTTCTTTTGTGTTTCAGTTTATGAAGAAGCATGGAAACCTCTGTGCCAAAGCTAAATATGAGGCAAAAGTCCCTCCTTACTATTACATCCCTCAGTTCTGTGATTGCTTGTAAGTCGATGGGGTGTTCACTGTTGCAGTCTTTCACAGCTATTGAACTCCTGCTTCCCTCTACAGGTCTCTTTGGTGGACTGGTGAAAATAGAGTAGAGGCAGATCAGCTTTATCCGTGTTTTCCTCTTTCAGGGTTTTAAAAGAGCAATGGATTAGAGCTAAATATGAGCGTGAGGAATTTGTTGCCACCCGAGTCTGCCAAGATCCTTGTTCTGCAGGTAAAAGTTAGGATTGTCAGGAAAGAGGTGTTAGTGTTAAAGCCAGCAGCGCAGTGTTCTGTGTGCAGCCGTGAAGATCTTTAAGGTTGGCTTGTGCTTGACCTCTTGGATGTGCAGGCCTTGCTTTGACTCTTAACTTTGAGAAGAAGATCCTGTGGAAAGGCACTCAGACAAGTGCAAGGGTGTATTCAGATGAGTTCTCTTGTTCTCCACTGATTTTTTCCTATGAGGTAAAATTTTTCAGCTGGAGAAGAGACTTGATACTCCTCACCATTTAGATAAACAGACCTGCTGTTGTGCTGCCCTTCTCTGACACTTACCTTGCTCCGAAATGCAGGCAGCCGGGAAGGATTCCTCTGGAAGCGTGGACGGGAAAACAGGCACTTCCGTAAGAGACGATTTCTCCTATCAGCAAGGGAAGGAGTGATGAAGTACTACACCAAAGAAGTGAGTTCCTCAGTCAGAGTTGGCTGCAGGTAGCTGGTCAACATCCATCCTGAGAGAGACCCTGTTCTTCACCAGCAAAACCCAGCACAGCTTTGTCTCTAGTTTTGCAGCCAGGCCAGCCTGTGTTTGCAGGAGCCCAGATATCTTCCCATTAACATATGTGCCATCTTAAGCAATTGCTGTTTTAGATTCAGCACTTTCCCTCATCCTTTATCTTAACCATGCAGCCTCCTTTTGCTTAGTGAACAAAGGAAATGGATACTGGCACTTGAACAGCAAGATGAAGAAGAGATCTGTTAGCAGCTATTACTAAAATATTCTCTCACCAACTACTGCAGCATCATCCTCAATGTGTCTCCCTTTGGCAGGGGGTGTAGCTCATTGTTCTCCAACTATGAGGCTGGAGATAGATAGACTCACCTCTTGCAATTCAGACATATCCCTTTCAAATAGCAGCCCGGCATTTGTCAAGGCAAGGGAATCACTCCTTGAAAGTGATTTTATGTAGCACATAATTAAGGCTTAATATCTTGGGCATATCCAATATTCAGGTATTTTAGGATGTCTGCTTTTTTCTTCAGTAAAGATCTAGTTCTCACACAGCTAATCTGTCCTCCATTACCTTCCCTGAGAGCACTTTAATACAGTGATGTTTTTCATTTCACAGTTTGGAGGTCCAAAAGCCATTATCAGCATTGAGAATCTGAATGCAATGTTCCAGACAGATAAAATCCAACATGCTCATGGGCTGCAGATCACATACAACACAGATGGTCAAAGAAGGAACCTTTTTGTCTATCACGAAAGTGGAAAGGTGAGTACCACAAAGGTTTTTGTGGTACAAGAGTACATCCTTGCACAGAGGTTATACAAAGGAGAAAAGCATTTTGGAGAGGCAGCACTCTTACTTGCTTTTCCTGTCTTTATGTTTGTGTTTGCTGTTTTCCCTAGGAGATTGTTGACTGGTTCAATGCCATTCGGGCAGCACGTTACCATTATCTCAGAACAACCTTCCCAAATGTCCCTGAGCCTGAGGTGAGAACTGAACAGGACTTGAAGCAGTCTATGCAAACATAGCATGGGGAAATATTTTCTCACTACTGTCAGAGTCAGGTGCTCAAACAGCAGAGTATGGGTCTTGGAATGGCCAGAAGAGAGAGAAAGAAAGTGCACGTTACATACCATGCAAAAACACTGTCAACTTTTAAGGCCTAAAAGTCTCTATATGGTCTTTATAAGGTGTAATCTTTCAAAAATCTCATGTTCCTTCTTATTTCAGACTTCTCTTTACTGAGCAGCCAAAAAAAAAAACCCAGACCTCAAAAGCCAAAATTGATGGTGATTAGTTTTGACAGGAACAGAACAGCAAAGCAAGCTTGAATGAGACATGCTGTCCTGGTCTGAGCTGGGATAGACATAGACTTCTTTGTGGTTTTACTCTTCTAGCTCATACCCAGGATCACAAGAAATTATATCAAAGAAGGATACATGGAGAAAACGGGCCCAAAAGTAAGTGCATACTTAGCAGTACACAAACAAGATTATTCCAGATGGAGAGTATTTGATAATTCTGTGATGTTCACTAGTAAATGATTTGCTGACTGTACACTTCCTGGGTTCATAAAAGGCTTTATATTCAAGCCTGTCATGTTATTGGGGAGCATGTCTTATTTTGTGTGGAAAATAAGACTAGGAAGAGGAATCTTCCTTGAAGAATAAGCAAGATAGATTAGCTGGCAGTGGACATGCAAAATCCTGTTGTGCAACACAAAATGGATTGCTGTATCTGCTAGAACAGAACATCACATGCTGACTCCCCTACTTCCCCGTTTCTCTTAAAGTCTGTTGCACATAAATCACATCTGCCTGTAGCAGCAAAGTGTGATTGAGAAATTCTCCACAGTGAAGCCTGTGGTTTGGTTTGGGTTTTTGTGGGAAAGTGTTTAGGCCACTACCTCTTGGAACAGGAGGGACAGAGTTCAGGCATGGTGAAGGAGGAGATGAAGATCTGAGGTCTTGTTTGAACTTCTTGCCCAGGGAAACCCCCAACCAAAACATTGAAACTGATTGCACACTAGTGCCACTGGCCCAGGGATCATTCTCTGCAGTGCTTTCAATTGATCCATTTGCTGCAGCTTTCTTAATCTCTATAATTTGATCACTGGTAGAAACAAACTTGCTTGCCTTACCCAAATGATTGTCAATAAATGCACATCTCTAGTGTCAACACAGGGAGAAGGTGGGGTGAGGGCAGCACACAGCAGTGACTCGCCCGTTATCCCTTATGGTAATGAATTAAACTGAACTCAGTCTCTGAGTCATTTAAGCACTCCAGGGATCTGCCTTGAATAGGTGTAATTCTCATCTGGGACTTGGTCTTTAAAGAACTTCTACCATCTGCTTGCAGCAGAAGGAGCCCTTTAAGGTGCGCTGGTTCTGCCTGGATTCACAAGAAAGGAACCTGATGTACTTTAAAAAACCACTGGTAAGAGGAGTGTTCTTTGCTATTGCACATGAAGATGGCTTGGGAGGAAGGGTCTCTTCTCATCCAGCTTTTCCAGTGGCTGTACAAGACTTAAGCAGGCTGTCTCAAGAGCTCATCTCCCTTGTCAGTAGATCTCTTTGAAGTTGAGCTGTTTGGATAGCACAGTGTCTGCTGGAGCTAATGGCTGTCTTCTTCCTTCCTTCTTTCCAGGATGCATTTGCACAGGGCCAGGTTTCAATTGGAACCATGGATGAGGGATATGCAGTGCGAGCTGGCGTGCCCCAGGGAGTCCGGGTGAAGAAGAAACCAGCGATCACTGTGGTCACACCAATGAGAGAGTTTGTGTTTATATGTGAGAATGAAAGGGAGCAGAGGGAGTGGGTAGATGCCTTAAATGGAGTCATTGCCCACCCTTTGAGTGGTTAAGACTAGGACTGAGTTCTGGGGAACTGCACTTCTTGGGCTCTGTTTGGCATTGCTCTGTGGCCTCTTTCTGTTGGCAAGGATGGTGCTCAAGGCTCCAGTGACTCTAGTACAAGGGACTGCTTCTTCAAAAGCCACAAGCACAGGAAGGGTGGCAACAGAAATAGATAAGAGGGAGTGCAGATATTCAGAAATGGTCTGTGTTCCCTGCAGGACCTCACTTGAAGTGCCTTGTTTCTTCCTACCCTCTGCTGCTTTTGAGCAGATGAGGCCTTCCCAGCCTGAGATGGATGAATCATCTAGTGTTGCCTTCTGGAAAAAAAACCCAAGTCAATGAAGAAAGTCCAACCATAGAAGGACTGGCATGCATTTCCTTGAGGACTTCTGCAGGTGCTGTTATGTCAGCTCCTCTTTTTCTTGCCTTAATCTGATGTCAGAAGGACTCCTGTATATCCTGAAGAACATACCTGACAATCCAGGCTGTGGCATGTGTCCTGCCAGTGACAGGGGGTCATCATTTATGTGGGTGCATAGTGACCGAGCTGCAAAGGCACCGTCTCCTGTAAGGATGATGCAGGGGGATCTGTTGGATAGACTTTGGATACCAATTCATGCTGGAGTCATTGGATGTCCTTCTCAGGGAGGAGCAGATTCAGGCAGCTACATTCCATCTGGTTGTTCTAGACAGGAACATAGTGGTTTTCAACCAAGTGGGTTCAGTGTCTTTTACAGTGTTACATTTTCAGCACTGTAAAAATAAAAGTCAAGAATTGTGGATGTATTGTAATGGACTCACTCTAATGACAAATACTCTTTGCTCCTTGCTTTCAATAGTCTCTGTTGCTTGTCTTTTTAATGATTGGCAAATCCAACATGTGAGGACCAAATATTTCCAGAGCAACACCACATAGTGCCCAGCAAACCCAGATGAGTGCAGGATGAACGTATCTGATCTGCCTTACCTCCTAAAAAACAGCTGAAGCTTAATGAGCTTTATTAGTCTGAGAATTGAAAGGCAGAAACTGGTTTTAAAAGTGTTATTTCCGATGACTTGCTCAGAGACACTCGATGAATGAAGATGAGCACTGAAGTGGAGGGTACTTCCTGATCAGGTACCATTCACATCCATTCTGTACAGGAACTGATGAAGATGTGTACTGATAGGGTACACTATTTTCTTGCCTCAGTACCAAGTCTGGGTTTTGGTTCTACCAAGCAGCCGGTCATTCAGATACTTAATTCTTTTCAAATAGCCTTAGTTAGCAGATCAAGAGGAAGTCTTGCAGACTAAGTTTCTGGTGAGGCTTCCACCTTTTGCTGACAGTTGCCAGCCTGTCTTAGATACCCGGAATAGTTCTCTTCTGTGGAAATGAGGAAGTGCTAATACTTGCAGAGATTAGCAAGATTAACTCTTTGGGTTTGGTTTTGTTTCCTTCTTTCTTCTCCCTCTCCTCCCCAAATAGTGCAGAAGAATAGCTTAAGTGGGATCACCATACTGCCTGTCTCAGTCAGCTCACCACTCCCCAGCTGAGCAATCTGCAGCAGTTTTGCTTGTGGATATGCTCCCATGAACTTCCCTGTATTCCCATCCTCTCCCTGTGCAACAGGATTCATTCTAGTTCACATGCTGGTTCAGCAAATCTTTTTAACAACCTAATCCTGCAGCCCTTGAAATGCATAGCAAAGCCCCTACTCTCTTGCACGACGAACAATGTCTTCGTCTGCTTTAATATAGGTTAACTGTCATTTTGAGATGAACTGGCTAACCCAGGATGACCTCAGGAGACCTCTGGCCATCCAGTAGCCCAGACTTCACACAGATGGGGCTCTGCAAGCAGTGCTGTGCCGTGTTGCTTGCTCCCCAGACCAGCCCTGTCAGCAACTCTGATGGTTACAAAACCGGGAACTTCCCCGTGAAAAAGAAATAGCGCAGATAACAGCGACTTTTTGGAGAGTCAATGGAAGTCACGGCCGGGTCATGGACTGCTCTGCGGTACATGGCTACAGTCATGGCTACAGTTCATGTCTGCAGTCAACCCGCATCCTCGGACCAGGCTGCCGGCAGAGGAAGAGCTGTGCTGGCACCGGGTTTCCCGACTGGAGCGGGGCTGCCTGGTCCCGGTGGAACCCATTGCTCTCCAGCGCAGCAGGTCCCGGGGCAGAGCCCTCGGCGCTCTCCTGGAGCACGGGAAGACGCGCCGGGGAAACCGAAAGTCAGCGGCCTCGCGGCTGCGCTCCGCCCCGGGCCGGGCCATGGCTGCCGCGGTGCCGCTGGGGCGGCTGCTGGGCGCGGTGGAGCTGAGCTGCGCCTGCTGCCTGCAGCACTTCGAGGACCCGGTGCGGCTGCCGGGCTGCGGCCACAGCTTCTGCCGGCCCTGCATCCTCCACTACTGCAAGGGGAAGCAGCGTGCCGCCTGCCCGCTCTGCCGGGAGGGCTTCGAGCTGAAGGACCTGCGGCCCAACCGGGAGCTGGCCGCTCTGGTGAACCTTGTCCGGCAAGAGCTGAAGGAAGAAGAGTTGGAAGCACAGAATGAACTGAAGCCCCCTGCGGCTGTTGCCTGTAACGACGAGAGCTCGGTGGGACGGCCACAAGGGGACAAGGTAGGAAGGGAGGCAGCGCGGGGCTCCTCCCCGGGACACCCTGGGGCAGCCCATGGTGTCGTGAACATGGGGACATGACCACGACTCAAGGTACTTCATCTTTTTGCTCCCCACCCCTGATGCTTTGCATTTCCTGTGCTAACACCAGCGCTGTCGTAACAATATCATGTATGTTGGGCAGGTGGGTTTAGGTAAAGCAGCAGTGTTTGGGTGGCATCTGATACATTCAGGACTGCAGAGCTGAATTAAAAGAACTAATAGCTGTGTGTGTTCAGTTGATGTGCAATAGTTAACTGTGCTGGGTGTTATTGCGTCAGCATAGCATTGGAGACTGCTGAAAGAACACATTATTATACAGTGCTACAGCTCCACCCAGCTGAATGGCACAAAATGGGACTGATTCATTGCCTAGATCTCTGCTCGAAATAACTCCCAAACTTGAAAGAGATGAGAAAAATCTGCTGACTCTCATTATTTTAGCACATGTGTATCTAAAATGTAGTCTTCAGTCTCTGCAGTCTGAAGCTTAATTATATTTGAACATGCCATTGGTGACTGTTGCATATTGACTTCATTGTTATGATTTCCCCTCAGATTTAGTTGTGCCTTCAGACCCCTTAAACCAGTCCGGTGTTTAACTATGATGTAGGGATTGTTATTATCCTGCTGCTTAATGCAGACATGCTTTCTTTGAGAGGGGTATATGGATAAATGGTCCAATGTGTCTGTGTCACTTTAAAGGAGGAAGAGATACAGGACATTGCGAAGGAACTGGAAGTGACTATAGAGACCATCCACCTCTTGAGAGAAGAGCTCAGTAAAACAAAGGTACGCATTGTACATTCATTACCTGCAGTTAGCATTTGTTTCCACTGCCTCCTGGAGAGGCTGACTCCATTGTAGCCTTTCAGCCCAGAGGAGGAATCTGCTTTTTTGTTTCCTTCTTTTGCTGTCACTCCTCTGTTGTTATTGATGAGGATGAGCTGTGGCACCAGCTGCACTAACTCCTGCCTTGGCTGACACAAAGGCTGCTGGAATTGTGCATGTTGCCTTTTCCTGCCTACCCCAGGAATAGCCTGAATGTTTCCGGTGCTGTTAGATGCAAAATGTAAATCATAAAGAGGGAATAGTGATTTTTATGAGCTGTCTATCCAAGACTGCTGGCCCTAAAATAGTCAAAATCCTTAACATGCCCAAAATCTGACTTCAGGTAGTGCAGGATAGTGTCAAGTATATTTTATTCCTTTGAATAAAGGTGGCTGCTTCTGCTCTGCAGAGGTCAGTCCAAGAGCATGTTAAGTGCGGCAGTAGTTTCTCCACACTTCTATCCTAACAAAACAATGAACTCCATGTTTTCTGCCTTTCAGGAATACACATCTCAGATCAAAAGCCAGATTACAAGAGATTTCAGTTGCATGAAGGAATATGTTGAAAGACAGGAGAGACACACACTGGTGTTCATTGAACAACAGCAAAAAGCAGCTGAACAGAAAATTGAAGAGACTATTCAGCAGCTCTGCATTGAAGTGAACAGGCTCACAGACATCACAGACGAAACAGTAAGTGATGAAGTGGCAGAATAAGTGTAGAAACTTAGGCTAAATGTCTTGGATAGCTGAATATACACAGAGCACTTGCAGTTCCCCATTACACTATTCTCACTAGAGACAGTGATCCACAGACATTGCTGTTACCAGGGAGAGTCTGGAGTGAGATATTCAGAGGGAAAAAACACTAGAAAAGGCATAGTTTGGGAATGCAATCCAGAACTAGATTTGTTCCAAGGATATTGGTAAACTGGAGTGAAGTAAGGACTGCATGGCTTAAATCCAGTCCTGAGTCAAATCTAAGGTTAAGATCTTTTTATTTTCCAGAATAAGTATATACACATTAAAGATCTCACAAAGTTAAGTACTCTCTAACAATTCCTGGGGAAAATATGTCAAGGCCTCTCAAAAGAGGCAGTTAAAACACTTTAAAGTTTGCAGCGCCCATTTTGATATTGAAAACAAAAACACCCATGATGCAAATTAGCTAGCAGGAATTTGGAGTGGGGCTCGCTGTGTGTGACAGTGCCAGGAGACAGAGGTGCACTTCCCAGGCCAAGGCACATGGTCCTACACTGGAATTCATCTGGTGTAACTACGTATTTGTATGTGGTCCAGATTCCTGCTATACACAATAAAGAGAAATGGGAACTTTGAGAGCATGAGTCATCTGGCCTGCTTGAGTCTCCTACCTGCAAGTGAGACTAATCCAGCCTTCAGAAAGCCTGTTTCTTTTTGGAGATTGTGAAGGCAGACTTAAGAGAACAAGCTCAGATGTAAACTTCCACAGTTCCTACATTTAGGCAAATAAGGCTTATCCTTTTGTAGGTATTTCATTCTAGATCTCATACTAATACATGTTAAACTTTTGGTTTGTATTCTGGAACAAGAAGGAAGTTTAACAAGAGAAAGTTTATGTACACATAGGTATACTTAAGGAAATTGTGTAATACAGATATATATAAGAAAAATGAGTTCCATTCTTAGTTTTCTTGAGGAAAACAAAGCATTTCATTTTTCATTAAGAATAAACCATCTTTTCTTACTTTCTGTAAGATTTCAGGTTAGTTCTCAGATAACTATACTATAAAGGAAGCTCTTCATACACAGAAGAAGATTTTTGAGGGATAACTGCTGTTATTCCACTCTGCTTTATAGTATAATCTGATATGCTAGATGAAATAACTGCTGTTGTTTACACCTTCCCCTTGATTCTTTTATGTCATTACTAGAGCACCCTAACTGAGAGACATAGGTACAGAGACTTGCCTTCAATAATGGATAAGATTACACTTGATAAGAAACATAATGTTGTCAAAAGTGCTGTACAAGTTCTTAAGAGGAAGTTGGAAATTTTGCTTTTGGAGAAATACCCTGAGCAGTTCCCACAAGGTGAGTTTTCCTTAGTTTGAAATCTCTTTCTTCAAGGGAGTGGATCTAGTAGGGTCCTTCAGAGAAAGCAGCTCTGCATCTGTGGGATTATTATAAAACCCCTTGCAGCTTTGGAGGCAGCATCATTACTTTACACTTTCATGGGAGCCCAAAAGGAGGGAGCTGACTGACATGTAGATCAGTAGTGGAGAATGAGACATAATCCACTTAAATATTTTTCTTCTAGGCAAAGTCTTTGCTAAAAGCAGACAAAAAATTCCCTCCCACAGAAAGCTGTGCTTAAGCAAAGCTTTACATCAGATGTGGCCTTTGCTATGGAGTTCTCCTCCCAGCACTATCTGTCTGCTGGAGAAAGACCACTAAGTGGTTTTGAGAGCAACTTAAGGCTGACCTAAAATCCCACTGCCACCAAGGGGCAATCCTTCCCTTCCTACCCTTTCCAATACTCCCTGCCTTTTCCAAGCACTGGTTCTCAAAAAGCCGCCAAGATTCTTATTCATATTTTTAACTCATTTTCTATATGTAGAGCAACCACCAGACTTGTATCAAGAGACAAGTGCCTGCTCCTTATCTCCAGAGTCTGCAGCTAGAAGTCCAGAACCAGTGAATTCAAGCCGTTTTTCCCAGTGTAAGTATGCAAGTCAGCGTGACTGTTCCATAACCATAGAATCATAGAATAGTTAGGGTTGGAAAGGACCTTAAGATCATTCAGTTCCAACCCCCCTGCTATGGGCAGGGACACCTCCCACTAAACC
>JASSUY010007650.1:0-10784 GCA_032466535.1 Forpus xanthops
TTTTGTTTCGGTTTTTTTTTTTTTGTTTGTTTTTGCGGCTGTTTGGGTGTCTCTATCTCTCTCTTTCTTCCTCTCCCGTTTTTTTGGGGGTATTTTGGATTTGTTGGTTTTTTTTTTTTTTGGTTGAGGTCGGGGTTTGAGGGGGAAGGGGTGGCTGTGCTGCTGCGCCTGGAAGTAGATTCCCCCTTCTTTCTCCTCACCTCAGCCCCCAGACATTAATGGATGCGGGGCCGGAGGGAGCGTGCTTAGCCCTGGGAGGAGGAGGGAGGGGAGGAGGCTGGCAAGGAGGGAGGGCGCAGGGGGCGGTTTGCCGGGGCTTTGGAAAAGACAGTGAAAAGGCTGGGGCCGAGTCCCAGTTAAGGGCGGCCTTCCTCCACGCCTTATAGCGAGGGGGCCATCACATGGCACCCCCGCGTCAGAGCGCTGCGGGGAGAGCGATGGCCTCGGACGGTGCCGTGTTCCCCCCGCCGAGCTGGGCGCCTCGCAACCCGCCCCGTGCCCCCACCCTCGGCCGTGCAGGAGGGGCTCTGGGCTGCGCGGGGCCACCGGGGCAGCCCGTAAGGGAGAAGAGGGGAAATGAAGACTTTAACCTCCCCCCCCATGGATAAAAGAAAAGTTAGAGCCTGTTCCAAATGCTGAAGCATCTTCTCCAGGAGCGGTCCGGAGGGTGCCAGGAGCTCTGCGTCTTCCTGGGCTTCCCCCAGACACCGGGTGCTGCTTCCCGTGGGAAGGAGGGGAGTTAAAAAAGAAATCAGACCCGTGAGGGTGGTGGTGAGTTAATAAACTTCAGGCTTCTGCCTGCGGGATGATTTAGAGACATCTCTCTCCCTCCCTTCCTTCTCATCCTCCACAGTTTAATTCACTTAAGAATGAAATCACATATCGCTCAAAGTCGGCCTCGAAAGCTCTCAAAGAACCGCCTGCAAAGCACGCCGCTAATCTTACGGTTTATTTGTAAGGTTATTGTTTGCAACGGGAGAGAAGCAGCTCCCTCCAGTACGGAAAACACTAACAAAGAATTAGTGTTACCTCTTTCATACGCAAAGGAAGACAGTTCACCGGCCTTTAAACTGTGAATTCTGCTTTTAGTGTAGGAGGAACACCCCAAAGAAAGCGACACAAAGAATTGCTTTCTAATTAGGTCCACTGTTCCGAGTTTCAGGTGATACATGCAAGGACAGCAGAAGAGCAGGGACCCCCTTTATGCGAGATGTGGCAGGGAATGGACAAAACCAAACTTGAACAGGAATGCAACCACCGTGACCTTATAAAGAAAAGCCTTAAAATTTCCAGTCTCTCTCAATTCTGTTAGGATAACCCACGATGACGATCCGATTGGGATGGGGAGGAGGAGAGCATTTCGAACTCGGTAGAAACCGTGGTGAGAAGGGCAGACTGATGCCTAGCGTCCTCACTGCTCAAATCTCGCTTCCCAAACAACTTTCACACATCGTTTTCCTAAAATGCGTTTTCGATATATTGTCCTAATCCAAAGGACCCAAGCCACCCGGTTTCAAACCCAGTTCCACGGATTTACAACGTAATCCTTTCTACTATTTCCCAGTAATACTATTTACATTTTGTTCACCACTAAATCGTCTGCAGGAGAATACCATGAAATGTCACAAAAGGGGCGGGAAGGAGAAATGGAGGGGATGGATGAGGGGATGAGAGAGAAAGGAAGAAAAAAGAAGTCCCAAATTCGTAATGGGATTACTATTTTTTCCTGTAGAAAGATTGACAATGTCACTCTAGACTTACATCTCATAGGAAGTAAAATGTCCCTTTGAATTAGTTTCGAGTTCTAGGGCAAGTTACTAAACAGAAGGCATAAAGAGAGCTTTTTCCTCTCTAAGAGGTTTCTCATCTGTACAAACAGTATTTTTCCTTTTGATTCCCTTTTTGTTCATGTTATTCTTGCTCTTCTCCTGGGCTGAAGGTTTGAAATCATCTTAGAAACCAAACCCCACACTCTTATAAAGGAAGAACAGTGAAGCTCAAAAATTTATGGGGAAGAACCGCGGTAGCAGCAGAGCAGAAGAGCCGCATCTATCTGCGACCTCCTGCTAAGCCCCACGCAGGACGCATCTGGTGACACTGATGGTGAGACATTAGGAACGACCAGGAGCACGGGAGGGCTCCGGCTCGGGTCCTCTTGAACGCGGCCTGCGGGAGGAATGGGGACACCCTGGCAGACGCGGCCAATATTGCAAGCCTTCGCCTTTCGCCGCAGAGAGTGCTGAGGGGCTTGCTTTCTTGGGGACAGCTGAGCTAGCCCCAGTGCAAACAATTGAGACTTGGTGCGTTTTCACTCCCTCCCGTCCGAGCCCGGCAGGTGCCTCCTTAAATAGGCAAGAAATAAAGGAAGGCGGGCAAGCAGCGGAGGCACAGCCGTAAGGCGGCGTTCCCCTGCGTCGGACCCCGGGGTCGCGGGGTTTCGCGGCGGTCTCTGTCCAGCTGCGGCTCCACTTATCTCAGCGATGATCCGCTCCTGCCGGTGCTCTGCGCGGACGGGGGATGCCACCTACCGGTAGGGAGCGCCGGGACACATCGGGCTGGCTGGCTCTGGGAGCCGCGTGCCGGGGCAGGGTGCCCGGCGTGACCCGCTGCCCAGAGTTGCTCCCGGGAAGGGCAGGGCAGGATTCCCCACCCGGGGTTGAGCGGGACCCAGAGATCGTAGGGAAAAGCAGCATTCTGGGGGTACATGAGAAACTCCTTTACACGAAAAAGGTGTAACTTTTCCGGCCGCCATCGCACCAGGGCTCTCTCTCCCCTCTTGGGCCATACACACCCACGAATCGGCCACTAGGATCTCGGGGGCAGTCGTCCGCGGTTTCCTGCTGCTTGTGAACGATATAAATAAAACACAGGCCTAAAACCATAATAGCACAGAAATACGATGTGAGATACGGGTGCACAGGTAAGGTTTATTATTATTTTTTTTAATTGCTTGGGCTTATTATCATCAATTATGAATTTTAATTATGCACTATACACAAAATTCCTGCACACTGATACAGAACACCTCACATTCTATTGGTGTTTTGCATGCATGGGATCAAAGCTCTCTGGCAATTGGTCCAAGCAGTTCTGCTCTGCACCCGATGCCTAAATTTGCTCTTATGGTTTTTATTTAAACTTTTTCTTTCTATTCTTTTAAGCCAGTGTCTATTGCCACTGCTAGTGGCGGGATATCTGATTTTCAAAATAGAGCACTGGCCATCACAGCTGGTAGAGCATGGTATTCATCACAAGGACAAATCATGTTTATGTTGTATTTGATTTCATTACTCTACTGACTATTGGAAATCTTTGTTACATCCTCTGAATAAGCCCTGAAGTCTTTGTTGCAGACAAGCTCCGGCAAATAAGGAAGGAGATCCTGTAATTCATATTTCAGACATTTGGGATAGTTTTCATTTAATTCTGTAGTGACGCAAGTAATGTTGGCAGGCATGTTTTTTGTTTACTTAAAAATTATTGGGGACAGGCTATACTGTGATTGAAGATAAGCGAAGATTGATTTTTCCATCTGAAACTTGGTGGGCGGTGGGTTCCTACCAGGCTTGAGCAGAGATAACAGCTAGTTTCTGCAAGAGGAGGAAAGTCCTTGCCCTGTTCAGACTCCCCACCCCTGGCCCGCTGCACTTGCCTCCTGCTGAACACTAACCTAGGCCAGGAGGCCTATGAAACGAAAGGCAAATAAGAGAATAAATTGCATCTTCACAGCTACCAATATATTCACCAAAGGTGGTGCATTGACAGCTACACATCTCACTAATCAGGGTTAAAAATATTTCTGCAATCGTGGCTTAAATGACAAAGTTCTCTTGAATTCTGTGCATTGGATGTCTACAGGAATAAACTGTTCTGAGTCTGATGTCTGCATAAATTTGAGGTACCATCTTCACACATAGCCAGTGAGGAATGTTGTGACTTCTGACTTTTATCTGCTCTCTAGATAGATTGTAATTTTAACAAAGACTAACATTAAAACCTTCCTTGGTGAGCCTTTATCAGCCCAATTAACATGAACTCCCAAGTATTTGGCAAAGTCTATTTGAACTATGTGCAATGAAGACAGTATACCCGGGTCGGAGCAATCCCAGGCACAACTACAGGTTGGGCAAGAAGAGATTCAGAGCAGCCTGAGGAGAAGGACTTGGAGGTGTTGGCTGATGTGAGAATGAACATGAGCCAGCAGTGTGCTCTTGGTGCCCAGAAAGCCAATCATATCCTGGGCTCCATCAAAGGGAGTGTGACCAGTAGAACGAGGGAGGTGATCCTGCCCCTCTACTCTGCTCTCGTGAGACCTCACTTGGAGTATTGTGTGCAGTTCTGGTGTCCTCAACATAAAAAGGACATGAAACTGTTGGAACAAGTCCAGGAGAGTGCCATGAGGATGATCAGGGACTGGAGCACCTCCTGCATGAAGATAGGCTGAGAAAGTTGTGGCTGTTCAGCCTAGAGAAGAGAATGCTGCAGAGACACCTCATAGCAGCCTTCCAATATCTGAAGGGGGCCTATAGGGATGCTGGGGAGGGTCTCTTCATGAGGGACTGTCGTGATAGGACAACAGGTAATGGGTTCAAACTTAAACAGGGGAAGTTTAGATTGGATCTGAGGAAGAAGTTCTTTACTGTGAGTGTGGTGAAGCACTGGAATGAGCTGCCCAGGGAAGTTGTGAATGCTCCATAGTTGGCGGTGTTCAAGGCTGGGTTGGACATAGCCTTGGGTGACATGATTTAGTGGGAGGTGTTTCTGCCTATGGCAGGTGGGTTGGAACTAGATGATCTTAAGGTCCTTTCTAACCCTAACTATTCTATGATTTTATAACATATTTTATGTAACACTTCTCGGACTATTCTCTAGTTGGCTTCTTCGGGGCATTATAAACACAGAGAGGCAGCTCACCAGTCATTAAAAGCTTGTAAGGTGGCTTGAAGCCCAGGTATTTTGGGTTGCTGAGTTTCTTACAGGCATGGTGAGAAAAGGACACTGCTTGCTCCGAGTGCTCTCTTCCCTGATACTGAAGCCTGTTATGGATTGCTCCATACAACTCACCAGCACATGGGTACAACAGTACATTATATGACGTGGAAACAGCACTGCAATTAAGATCAATTTTCCCATACTTCCATTCAATGTTTAGATACATTTAGTATCCCTTAAAAAGTTCAGAATTATTCAGTGAGTCCTATGTCTAGACTTTCCAAGACATTTTCTTCTCCATTTATATTTCTCACCACTTTTTCTTTGATACCCCATAACGCTACCGCCTTCCTCCCTTAAATTATTAACATATATGCGTATGTTTCCAAATAACTTATCGCTTTTCCCCTTATGTCCTGGTGCTGAACACAGCATTCTTTTGAACGTTTTCTAATGAGATTTTAAATATCACATTTCCTTCACTGTCCGAAAATACGTTGTGCTGTTTGTAGTCACTGGCAATTCAGACAAGTAATACTTCACTTTTGCCTGATCACTTATGTATGACCTGTGATTTATTTCCTGAAATAACACTAACAACACCTTTTCTCAATGTACTCTGCTATTGCTTATACACTGGCCATGTCTTTCAGAAGAGCTTTTCTATTGTCATTTTGACAGCAAATGCTGTCATTCTCCTGCCTTTAAACTCCCACATAATTTAGGAGACAATTTTCCTGAGTAACCAGTTTAATGATCTCTTTCCAGTCCTATGCTGCTTCTGTGCAGCTAACAAGCTTTGCTTTAGCAAAATCGTTTTGAGATCTTAACTTTCAACCTTTTTCAGAACTAAAAAGATGCTTACTAAGCACAGGCTCCATTTGAGTGCTACAAGCTTCAGATCTGTTTCATTTCCTTAGAGAAGTTCTTCAGCTACTCAGAATCTAGGTTTAGGTTTATGTTTCCCATTATGCAATTACACAAAAAAGGGACAAAGAAAACAAGCCAATACTACTTTAGCATTCTAAAATACTTTTTCTCTGATGCAAAGTTTGTTTTTTGAAAGTCTGTTGTTTGATACAGGAAAATGTAACGAAATCTTAGAGTCCCTTAAACTGCAGTTCTTGAACTGCTCCAGTTGATTCCTGATACAACTCATTGATGTGGGTTTTCAACGTAATTTGTCTTCACAACCTCACAAGGGAATATGAGATCATACCTACAGCCCAATTAATCCTAGGCTGACAACTGGGTCAGCACTTTCTACAGCTTCTACCTTGGAATGATCTTTCTACAACTCATTTTCACATCAGTATTTCAGCCTATGAAAATATTTTGCATATTAGTAATCATTTGGCCTAGGAACCCTGAAGTTTTCCTTAGATATTGTTGGCAGACTGATAAATCAGAAGTGGAAATGTTTATTGCTTTTACTTTCAATAGCCCACAGTTACAGGTGTTTTTTTTTTCTTTTTAGTCTTGGCAATATTCTCTTTTGCTACAGGTACATTGCCAGTTTCATCTTGCAATAAATTTATAAGCTTCACTTTAAGTTCAGAAAAAAACTCTATCCTCTCCAAATCCCTCCTTCTCCCAAATATATTTTGTTCCTTTCCCTCCAATTAGATACTGGGTTTGCTAATTCAGATACAGTACTATGGGCTTCCTTCCCTCTTCTTTTTTAAGCAAACCAATTTACAACTCAAATTTTATGATAGGGTGGACCACACTTCTGCAGGTCCCCAGGTCATCCTTTATAGTTGTTTGATCACACTTTAATTTTCATCCATGAAGTTATTCTGTTAGGAGGTACAGGTTGCTCAGCAGCAGCACCTATGGAATCACCAGCAGCTGGAATAACTCTGCATTGATCAATCATTCTCACTAATTACAAAAGCCTCAGTTTTAACAGCAATCAATTTTTTCTGCACAAATTAACACTCAGCTCCAACACAGTGAAAGGATATCATGAGAACAAACACACACATGAAAAGCATTGCCTTGGCAAAGCCATAGCTCTGGAAATTGCTACCATGGGAGCTTTACCATTAATCAGTAGAGAAGGATAAATTAATTATTAACTTAGTCTTACAGAAACAAGAACAAAGGTAGTAGTTTATTGAGGTTATTACAGAGAATAACTGGTTTAAATGACATTAAAATACAGGATGAGATGATGGGAAGGTTGGTAGTATTCTACTGATGCCAGGAGATCAGTTGGGTTTGGTTGCAGTGATGATGGGGGCAGGACCACAGAGCAACACGACCTTCCCTCTCCTGCATCTCTTGGTAAGCACTTATAGAAATGCCAGGCTTCTCCCCCCCAAAATCTGCTCCTGCATCTTGCTATGCAGGACAGCTCAGAAACCAAAAATTACTAAGATCTCTGCATCCTAATAACAGGAGCCCACACATACGAGTTCCTGATAACTATGAGATTAGTTCCACCAGGCTCCTTCTGAGAGAAGAAACTGAAGTACATTAGTAAACCTGTGAAGGCCTGAAATTGTACACTGTGAATTACCACTACCCTGAGGAATACGGTTTACAGATACTCAAATGCAGCAACAACTGCTCAAGTTAGGCCTTGAAGGCTTACACTTGATTCTCAAAAGTTAGGAAACTCATAGTATAACCATGTTGGTTAAGAACTCGGTGCTGAAAATCAGTGCTGCAGGAAGAAGTCTCTGAGAAAGCCAGTGCTCACTGGCCAGCCAAAAGTCTGCTAACAGAACTGAGAACATAGAGCCAAAGCAAAGAACACCTGAGGTGCAGGCAACTAAAACAAGATCAGAATTGCCCTGTGGGCAATGATGACAAACAGCCTGCCTCAAAGAAAACAACCTCAGCAGGCTGGCTTCGAGCAGGGCAGCCAGGAAGAGAACTGCCACAAATGCACATGTGGAGCCTCTGGGTCAGAGCATGGCCTGAGGCAGACAGCAGAGAGCCTTGTGCTATGAAAACAATAAGGAAAGCACAACGCATACAAGCTTTCCAGAAGCGAAAAATCAAGCAAACCAACGCTGAGGCCATCCGGCATCGGGGACGAAGCCTCGCAAGGCAGGAGGAAAGGGGGCACGGAGCGCAGGGCCGTACCCCAGCCCCAGCCTCGTCCCCACCTAGCTGGACCCCGTATCCCCAATAACATCCGGCCGCAGAGGGCGCCCTCTACCGGCCCGGGGAGCTGCGCATGCGGAGTACGGCGAGCAGCACCTTCCTTCCGGCCGCCATCTCGCTTCAGGCAGCCCCGCGTGCACCGGCGATTCTCGTACCCCACCCGCGGTTCTCGTCTTTTATCCCACTCCGGCTCCGCCGCTTCCGCTCTGGGAAGGTATAAAGGAGGCGGCGGGGGCGGCTGAGGGTTGTATGTCGGCTCATGGGTAGTAGTGGCGATTGAGGGGAAGGGAAGGTGGTGATGGGTTGGGCTTGAGGGGAGCTGAGCTTCCACTCAGCTAGGGGTGGCTTCTTTCCTGTTGCTGTGTTGTGGTAAGGTGCCGCAACCTGTGGCTTATGGGGGTGGTTTGTGGTGAGGGGCAGTTGTAAAGGCTTTTGAGCCTTCCCTGCCCCGCGGCAGGGTCCACTGCTGGCCCCTGCTGTCCCACCGGTCATGGGCTCTCTTATTTCTTCCGCAGATGAAAGAAACAATCATGAACCAGGAGAAGCTCGCCAAGCTGCAGGCGCAAGTGCGCATCGGTGGCAAGGTAGGAGCCGAGTCCTCACCCTTCCCTCGGGGCCGCGTGTCTGCGCTCGCATGCCAGGCCTAGCATGAGGGATCCTGAAAAGTGTGGTGAGAGCAGCACAGGTATGTTTCCCTTGGCTGGAAACTGTACTGCTGCTACAGGGGCCTCCGGAGTCAGTTCTGTAGGAGCTGTGTGGAGTAACTGGATCTCCAGCCTTTTCTTTTCAGCTTTGCTATAATGTGACGTACAGCCATTTTGCTTGTATAGACATGTATGGTTCGAAATTAATGGCTTTTACAGTAAGTAAGTTTGGGTATAGTTTTCATGACATTTTGTAGAGGTTATGTGCCAGACTCTTGTCAGAAACCTTTAAAATGCCCATGGCTAATTTTTTGCTTTTAAGACAAAGTTAGAAATTCTATGCTTTTCATACTCTTGCAGCTGTAGACTAAATCCCCCTGTATTTTGTTGTTACACTTGAGTATATGTAGCTATGTGACTGCTTTCAATATGAAAATGAAAAACGTTTTTTTAATATAGCTGTGTGGTATAAGAATTCTAATTATAGTGTCAGTTTTAAGGTAGGAATTTGTGTGGTTTTTTTTTTTATACCTGAGGAAGTGTACACATAATATCTTAAAATACAAGCTGTTCAACAGAAGTCTTGCTGATAAGAATTCCAAGAACTGTCATGACTTTTTTTCCCCTTTAGCTGGAGAGGTAGACAGCTGTAAACCCAGGCTAATGTAGTAATTAACTGGTCTGATGATTTTGCATATTCTTTGTATGGGCTACTGGTTAAGTTGAGAATTTCTGTGTTCTGATGATGATAGTGTGCCTGTTGCCAGTGTGTTTATTGGTTGTAGGGGTTTGTAATGTTTATTCTAAAAGAGCGTGCTTTCAGATTACAGATTTTACAGCTCCCTTGTCAATGTACGTCTTCTAGAGGCATTAGAAAAGTGTAGACCATACTGGTGGTGCTGTCATTCACTTTAGAATTCGTGTGTGAAATACTTTGAATGCCTGAACTTTTTTTTTTTAATTTTGTTTTATAACTGGAAATTATTAATAGGGTTCTTCATGTCATTCTCACCATATAAGTTGAGATGGCTATGGAGGAGTTTTCAGAGGGGAAAGGAGTCACTTCTTGTGTGAAAATATTGTACATTGTATTTTACTGGAAGACTTTAATGATGTTGCAAGTCTGCAGATTTTACAAATAAGCTAAAGATGATATTTAGGTGGAGGGCTGTTTTAGTACTTTGTTGTGGAAAGTTTGAGTTTTCTGTGTAGAACATAACTGCAGGTAAAGCCATGGTTCTCTTTTTCCAAATCTTCTTAGAGGAGTGGCAGATGAGTCTACTGTTCTGTTGGTGTCCTGCTGTACCCATGCCTCTTTATTATAGAGGTAGAGAGGTGTGAACAGCATGTCTTGGCATGATCAGATTAGAATTTGCTTAGTAAAAACCTGTAGTCTTTAGAAACTTAAATCTGGAGATGAAAGCAGCAGCTGTTAATATAAATTAAACTCATATTGTCTGAGGCTTGATATCTGTTTAATAAAGGTGAGAAGGCGTTATATGTTCCTATGTGGCCTTTGATTCAGGACATAATTTTGTGAAATTTGAGAGGTCTTTTGTCCAGATTTTACTTAACGTATGCCTTACATGGCTCAATTCCTGGGGTAGTTGAGGTACTAAAAGCCATTTGTGTTGCTTTAGTGTGTTTCAAGTATCTGTGTGTGTTAATCTGACAGTAGCAGGGAGTGAATATCAAGCTTTCTAGACTCATCACAGAGTTTTGGAGCTGTGGTCTTCCAGTTTCTGGTTTCATGCAAATTTGTCATTTACACTCCTCACGGTTTGTAATTGGATTATGTTAGAGGTGTTAATGTCCAGACAGCTTTCTAACTTGTGTAAGTTATATCAAGAAGTATTGGCAGTTACTCATATGGCCAGACAACAACACCTACTTTTGTTGCTAGCATGTAGCAGATAGGCAACTGGAGCAGGAAGACATCAATTAGTAGCTACAGAATATCAAAACGGAGCTTAATTTCACTTAGGTCAGTTTGCTGAACCTGTGGGATTGTGTAAGGGAGTATAGAAATGATGCTTTCTGATTTTTTTTTTTTTTGTAGGTATAGGTATTTTCAGATATGTAACATTTTTT
>JASSUY010007651.1:0-11432 GCA_032466535.1 Forpus xanthops
GCTTCCTCCTGGCTTCTCCTCCTCCCTGGCAGAGCATGAGGCTCAGAAAGTCCTTGGTCAGACAAAACATTACCAAGGACTAACTGAAAACATTGGTGTTATCAACGCAGTTTCCAGGCCCAAAATCAAAACCACCAATTACTGCTGCTGCTGAACCCGTAACACCTTTTTTTCTCTTTTCCATTCCTCACACTTATGCACCCTACAGGCCTGTTGTCTGAATTCCCCTTTGCAAGGGCCCCAACATTTCTCTGAAAGGAGAGGCATTTCAAGGGGTTAAGTATTATTTGTGCAACTAAGTATCAGAAACGCCCTCCAGTATAAGGAAAAGCTAGTTTCACACCTGCTTCCAATTTCCTCTTTTATCTAAAGGATGTCTGTTCAAGAAGCTTCTGATGACAGTGCTGTTCATTTTAGTACTTAGTGTTGCTTTTGAGGATGCGTAAGCTTGGCTGTAATGACTTTTTAGTCTGGACATGCTCAGCCAGGACATGTTACTGGAAGCGGGATCAGCATTGGCTCGCCTCTGCTGCATTGGCAGGCATTCCCCGTCACCAGTGTCTGTTTTCTTTGCTGCTGGAGCCAGAGAGAGGAGGCTGAAATGAAACTCGGGATCGGCAAGGGAAGAGTGAGGTGTAAAAATGTGAATCTCAGCATTCTAATCACAACTATGGTTATAATTACTGATACGGTGAGGATAAAATATGCAGCATGCCTGAGGGACCTATATATTCAACTGCTCCTAGATTGCTATCTGACAAGTTAATTAACCACAACAATGTTGAAATACATACTCAGAGTGATTGCTTAGGACTGGACTCACTGTTCTCTCATCATAGTGACATGGTGAGAGCAGAGTGAAAATTAAGGGAGTAAAGGAAACAGTGAAATGAGGGAACTATTTCTCAACCAGAATGCAGGAGCTTTGTCTAGTAAACCTGCATTACGACTGGTGTTAAAGATGAGTGTGCTCCCTCCCAACCACAGTCTGGACTCAGAGCATGCTTAGAAAACTCAAGCCACATAGAGGAAGAGGAAAGAAGTTTTCCTCTATGGCAAGCCAACTTCAAAATAAATGTTTTAAAAAAGACCTTTCCTGGTTTTAAGGAGGTTTCTTTTCTTGTACCTCTATTTTCTAATGTCTTCCTTTCACTTCTTTTGCCCAAGAGTGGGCACTTCTGAGTCACCAGGCTTTCTGTGGATGTAAGCACTGGAATGATGAAGGAGCATTTCTTTAGGGCTCCAAATTTGGTTTAGCAAGCAAATATCTTGCTCAGTTGTAGGTGCTTGGGTGCGCAGTGCTGAGTAACTGTGCTTGGATACGTCACTATTGTTTCCTGTCTGCTGACAGATTCTGGTGCAGAGGAGTGAAATCCTTTATCCAAAGGAGAAAAAATGCAGAGGTGGCCGTAAACGGCAATTTCTGTCTCATGTGAAATGCTGATGTCTCAGCATTGTTCTTGTCTTGTCTGCTTGGGACAGAGAGGTGACGCTTCTTTTTTTGATCTGTCATCATGCCAGTCAAATTTCAGGTGGGTTTCAATACTGAGTAAGCTATAAGGACTTGGCAGAGCACCTTGACAATGCTTCAGTGGTGCTCTGCCACACGAGTGGCCTACACTTGCTCATACTTTGATCTCTTTGCAGAGTATACTGTGATCCCTCTCTCTGTTGCTCCAATGGAGATAGACTGCTCCAAGATCTGTAAGTTCAAATAACTGAGTCTGTCCATTTACTCAAATATGGCAATTTGAACTGGCAAACATAAGTCATGCAGGGAAGTTGCCACTGTTGAAACCACATGACTAGTTATTAAAAAATTGCGAGTGCAATAGGAGGCCTTGTAAGTAACTTGTAGATCTTAGTCAGACCCAGCTTCTTTCTTGTCACAGGTAGTGTGTGTATTTTGTTGGTAGAAGCAATGAATATCTGTAGGAGATGGCACATCACAGATATCCATTATAATTTTCTTTTATTTTTGTGTATATACATTCATTAGAAGGAGTTTTTAAAGTATGTTTCAAAATTGCAGTTTTTTTCTGCTTTATTAGCTATAGAGGTGCTTGGTCTAGTGCGCCTCTTGTGTATCTTGTATTTTTACTGTTAAAGGAGCTGCTTACAGTAACCAGCATGTTTGTGGTGGAGGCTCTTTTCTGCATGTGAATGTCAGGGCTGTCTTTATCTCTGGAATAACTGACGAGCAAATGAGAGAATCTCCTCCAAACTGAGAATTAATTGTAGCCAAACTTTAGGGAGCCTCAGTGATGATAAGCAAACCACCTCATAAAAATGCAAGTTGAATAAGCTTGTGCTTTCTTCTGCTCGGAGATACACATCTCTGTTCAAACAAAGTCTTTTCAATCACACAGTTTATTTACCGAAGAGCACCCTAGCATGTTCTCCTACCCTCATGCAATTCCTTGTTCTGTGTAAAGCCACTAATATCCTCTTCCAGGAAGAAATCTGGAAGGTGGGCACAGAGCACGATTATGAAGCCAATAGAGCCATACTTGATTATTGCAGGCAGTAGGAAAAGGTTCTTTGCAAAAGTATGTTATGTCTCTGATTTGGGTAGATGTTTATAATTACTGAGAGAAAACAGTGAGATTCTGTAGATGTAGCCAAGTGTTCATTTGCAGGGGGGGTTGGAACCACATGATCTTAAGGTCCCTTCCAACCCTAACTATTCTATGATTCTGTGATTCTGTACTGGGTATTTCTGATTGAATTAGGAAAGCCTACAATGCTAATAGGACAAAATGAAGTTCTGGTGCAAAAGCCACATCTTGTAGGCCTTAATCAAGCAAATCTCCTGACAATTCAGATGGAAATCTTGATGTAGGAAAGATCATTTTTTGGCAACAGAATGTAAGAGCTACAGCAAAATATGAATAATTTTGTCATGATTTACTTTCTTCTTTGTAAATGACTTTTTTCTTATTTGTGTTTGTAATAAGAAATCTCCTCTTTCCTGCACAGCCACAGAGCCTGCTTTAAAACCCAGGAATTGGTTTTGGCCTGTTTTCAGCTGCTTCTCTTGACGTCAACAGGGAGATATTGCTCTCCCTGAAATGCATTAAAGTAGTGGATATGAATGTTATAAATACATGAAGAAATAAAGGCATTTCTTCAAAATACAAGAGCAGCAGCTCCTGCCTTAGCAGACACCCTGCTACCTCCACTCAGCAATAGGCAGAAGCATGTCTGTTTGGATAGATGCCCTTCTTCTGAGCTATTGATTCTGTTCCAAAGCACAACTATTATTTCTAAAGGATTCAGTCATATCAGGTTAAATCTAAACAAAGGAAGGGCCTGACAAGTCAAACTAAGAAGTAACATCATTTTACTACAGAGTCAAAAGTAACTCAAATATTTGCTATAATTTTATATTCCCAGTGCAGAAAAAATGCTTACTGTTCAGTCATGATGGCTGCTATTTTTTTCCCTCACTGTGTTTTCATATTGAAGGAGATGCAGAGGGTAACCCAGGGCACCAGGAAGAAGCTTTTCTTGTAACATGAGATTTTCATGCAGCATGCATATGAGCAAAGCATTTGTGTGCAACTCAGCACAAATAATCCTGCAAAGACGATCATACTTTGTTACTGATGGAAAGATGATCCTGCTCCTCAGCCACACAGAAGCAGCTCTCCTGATGGTTTGCATTAGTTCATATAGAAGGCATCCGGGCTATGTCACTAGCAAACAGCTCTGCCTTATTAGGATGAGGCAGTTTTCTTCTCAGAGTCTGTGCTCTCCTGGTTCTCAGAAGCCTGATGAATGGGTGGATACTGATCCGACTCTCACTTTTTTCATGCCAAACTGATTATACTGTTTCGACATAAACTAGATCCCTTTCCTCAAGCTATATGTTGGCATTTCTTTGAGTCTAAATATGTAGTTTTCTATCTTTGGGAAGGCATAGATTGTGTTCATCGCCATCTGTGGGTGAAAGCTATACTCTTCACATGTTTAGGTCCACAAATGATCCTAAAGATGTCTATGCACGAGGGAGGATTTTTATCTGAACCTCTTCCCTCCTCAATCTGCCAGCAGTGGATTTTTCATGTGGACGCTTCACGAGGAGCTGGCCTAATATTATAAAGCAGTTATTATTAAGACTACTTGGCCCAGTCAGCGCTGGAGCTTGAATGACACTGCAAAGTAAACAGGGATATGAAACATTAGGCACTGCAATTTTAGCACTAGGCACATGTCTCTTTTTTCACACCAATAAATTCTATGCTTAAAAAAGCTGCAGCAGCAGAATAAATAGCTTCAAGAGGATTAATTCTACTCTCTCCCTTCCCAAAGGAAACACAATAAACATGAATTCTTGCAAAATTGGTGGTGTTGGCCGCCACTTGCAGATGCTGAAGCTACGTTTAAAATGTCTATTTGCAGGACAGCTTCTCACTTACCCCCTTCTGCAGATCTGGGGAGCAAAAACCTTGCCCAGGAGTCTGACCATGGGGTAGCCCAGCCCACAGTCAGATGGTCAGTTACTGGGAACTAATAAAATAGCACTGTTGAACTTGACTCTGATTTCCATCTTTTGATGTAGTCCGTCCCAAAATGTTCAGGAAAGAAGGTATCCTGATATTTGCCTCCAGATTCAAATACATAGTTTTGCTGAAGCTAGCAAGTTACTTTTGTTTGCTCTCTGGTCTATTTCTGCAAACAAAGCAGGACTTTCTGAATACTCAGAAAACAACTGACAATATTGTTCCAGAATAGACATAAGCAGGAAACTTTTGCTTTTAGATAAAGAAGTCCAACACAAGGCCAGGTGACCACTGTGAGCATTTTGTGAAACCACACTTGTCAGTGATGGATCTTTCCACTACTAAATGTAGACTTGCACAGCACCACCTTAGGAGTGGCTCTGGGGTCAAGCTGTGAGGAGGGCAAGATTCAAACTGCATTGAGTCCCACTCATTTTGTATAAATCACAAAAAAATACTCCATCACAAAATGCTGACACTTCCAAGTGTTTTAGAAATTCTTTCTGTTGCCTAAATTTCCGTTACAGCCATAGCTAACAAAATAGCGGAATAAAAAAAGAAAACTCCTATTGTTTCCCCCTGTCAGAGGTCCGAGTAACCACTCTGGGGAACCCATCATTGCTATAGCTTTCCATTTCTTCTTCTGCAATAAACTGTTAACTTCAGAAGGAAGATACTACTCTTCTAGACTGTCGTTCCAATAGGAGATTAATTTCTTCCCAGGATTTCTATCAGTTCTCTTATCTGTATTTTTCTCTGACTTTGAGCTTTTGTTTCTGTAAGTTTCCCCAGGGACATCCCACAGTACTTCCGGCTCTAGGCTCACCAAAGCCAAAGAACACTGCAGCTACACCCATCACTTCCTCAGAGAGATTCCTAAGAGAATGCATAATCACCCCTTCTTTTTGGTTTTCCTTTGTTTTTGGCTTGCTGTAACATGTCTGAGTTTTACAGACATTAGACCTTTTAACACTTGCTAAAGTTATGCCATCAGAGATGAACAGTATAGAAGAACTTTAAATTGCATCTATTATGTTGCTCTCCGCTGAACAGAATGCACTGCCTCTCACCTCACTGATTCCCCTTTGTATCAAGGACATGTACTTTTAATTAATATAGGTTGAAAGAAGGCCTCAAGCAAAGGTATTGTGTTGTAAATCATTGAATTCTTGGGTCTCTATCTGCAGAAAAAAAGACAGGTTTAGACTATTACTTCTGTACAGAGCCTCACTACCTCCTCTCTCAAGGATTATAGCCTTCAGCAAGAAAGAAATGTGCAGAGGGTGTGGAAAAAGAGAAGGAAATCAGAGGTGAAACATAATGCTGACCCAGGTAATGTACCACTTCTTTCAATATATATGTTTTTATCAGCTACTAAAGCTTCTTTCTCCATTGTAAAATACTTGCAATAGCAGCGTCATTGCTGTGACAAAATTCTGCTTCCAGTTAAATTTGTAACACTAACAAAAGTGCCTTGTAGCCATTTTTACAATGATACCTGCTTGAGATAAGCTTAAAAACTGTCTAACATTTCATCCTTCTTAAAGGCTGTTTCTTGGTGTTTCTCTATGAAAGCAGAGTGTTGGTTTTCAGTTCCTTGTTATGTGTTTTCCCTTAACTGCATAAAGGAGAAAGGACAATTTTCTTTTTTAATCCTCTGCAGTGTTTAGTTGGAAAACTGTTTCAGTTTGAGAATATCCACATCTGCTCTGAAAAGAACAGTTTATAATCAGAGAACCTGAAGGCATCTCAAACAGTTGCTGAAGTTTAAATGACTTAGAAAGGGTCAGCATAGACTCACTATAAAGTGTGTTCTACCTGGCACTTGCCTTCTTCAGCCTTGAAAAGGATTTGAAAAGGATGTTCCCTCATGGTTCTAATGGAGCTGTGCAAAAACTGCATCAGGGAAAGTGTTTGATAAATTACAGGGTTTGGGGTTTGTTTGAGCGTGTTGGTTGGTAAATAGGTTTGCATCAAATCTTGCTTCCATTGGTTTTAATGAAAGTAATAGTTGCTAAAGTTGATCAAACAACAGTAGGATAATTCCTACCATAACATATAAACATTCTATAATGTTTATATGGAAAATATAAACATTAAAATCGAGGGGTCACTGAATAACAGAGGTATTTAGCATAAGATAGGTTGTGATCCTATCCATTCACTTCTGTATAAAGCACCCAGATTCTCTAAATTGTATTTTACATAACCTTATTGTCACCTGGCAGCTTAGAAGATTTCCCAAACAAAGGCTTTAGATTTGAAAACACCTCCAGAATGGCCAATTAAAAAGTTTTGGTGGTCTTCTCTGAGGTGATTTCTATGGTATCAGACAGCAGGCTTCACAGCTTTGCAGATTTTATGTCTGAGAGCAAGGGTCACATTTGCTATTAATAATACCTGTCTTACTGTATGAATCACAAAACTAATACCTTATAGGTAGTAAGATGAATGCATCTCTCTATGTATTGCTGTAGTTCTTGGCTTGGGGTTCACTGTGATGAAGGGTCTCCGTCCCAGGAGCAGTTCCCAAAGTCTCCATCACTGGCTTGTAACAGTTTGCTTACAGTCTGGTTGCATCCAGACTGTAATGTGTATAAGGACTGGAGCCAGCTGCCAAAACCCATCTAGATTCCCCGTGCCTGAACAGTGACAGACGGCTGTTTTGCAAAGCCTGGGTGCATCAATGCAGTCCTGGGGCCATGGGACCCTGTGGTTCAGCTCCTCACATGCCACAGCTGCTGCCACCATGAGTTGCCCAGGCTTGCTATGAAACCTTAGTCAAGGGATGTCCATCTAATCCTCTGCAGGTGTCTGATAAAGCCATTAGATGACTTATGGCTTAGCCAAACATGCAGCGAAGACTGGGACATGTCAAAGTGGAGTCAATCATGTCAGCCCTTTGGGGCTTCTGTGATATGTGACGCATGCCAGTGCTCATCCTGCAAAGGCTAATGGAGCTCACCTCCAGTGCACATCCGTCACAGGGAGAAAGACATAACAGCAATAGTGCTAGTGTTGGCTGCCAACCTGAGAAATCCACTGACCAGCACGGGCCTGCTCACCTTTGCCTCCCTCCAACACATGAACCAGGCTGGTAATGGAAACAATTTACAAGGCAATAATTTTTAATTGCTGTCACCAGTTAACAGCCACAAACACAGAGGCAGAGCAGAAATGCTTCTCTCATTCTTCCAAGAAATAAATGCCTCAACCATTTATTCGGCTTTACAGTAAAAAAGAGCCTGTTGTAAGGATTTATCTGAAATTTTCTGCTTGTCTGAGCAGACAGCTGCTATAAAAAGATCAACATTTTCTAACAAAAAGGGCAGGGCTTGCTTTCATTTCATAAAAACAAGAAAACAATCTTTGGCTTTGTAGAACAGAATGAAGCACAGTGAGAGGTGGGAATACTGGCTTTGCTGGGTGCTTTGCTCATTTCCCCCGTATGTTTTCTGACACCTGCTAAACTGATTATTCTGCTGTTCAGTGTAGACATGGTGGTGGTTAGGACTAAAGGTCTAAGTGGATGGCATCTCTCTCCTCATACTGCATTTTGAAGACCCTTTAAAGAGTTTTCAGGTCATGCTTCCGTCTCATGTAATTTGACCAGTTTTTTTCTAGCAAGATTTATGTTTTCAATTTTAACTCCATTCCTTTTGCAAATAACAAATTATTTCATGTTGTTAAACAGTGTCATTAGAATTGGCACCAAGCAATAATCTGAGGGATTTCTGTGGGAAAATTGTAATGTAGGACAGGGAAATAGTTTTCCCTGTGTTACTGGCCTGCTCAGGGCAGCTGAAGACTGGTATGGCATCTGATGTAATTTTATCCTGGGCTTTGCTTGAAAAGTGACGTCTTGCTAGACCTGTGATGAAACCTGAAGTGCTGTAGACTAAGGTAACCTGTCACCTGGCCATCTTTGTCTCTCCTGTGCTGGAAGGAGGGATAAGAGTGATACAGCTCCTTCATTGACAGGAGTGACATAGCTCCTTCACTGGGAGAATCCTTCCTACTATAAATGTGGTAAACTTTGGTTGAAACAAACAATGCTTGAACTGTGGCATTCCTCTACTTGTGGAGCTGCTGTATGAGAACCTTAGCTGAGGCCAGAGGTGGTCTCTTTAGCTTTTAAACTTTACTTTTTACCTTCAAGTCTTCCAAACTCATCTAACTGTGAGCCACCAGTACTAGACTCAGATAGATAGGATGTTCATTTGTGCTGTTGTTCGTATCTGTTGTGATAATTCGTTGTTTTTCTAGACTGTGTGTGATGGGAAGGGAGATGTAAGGTCTGTCTTTCTCCTGCCTGCATGTTAGCTATGCCAGGATGGGACTAACAGAATCCCAAATGCTCCCATAATGTCTGCAAAACACTTTGTCATCATTGATTGGATTCTTTGGAAATTATCATGAGCTTGAAGCAGAGGTCCAAGGCCTGGCTTTCCTCTTCTTTCTTCTGCATCTGCTACACGAAGTCCTTATCTTGTGAGAGTGAACGATCATCCCTAATGATCTCTGCAGACATTTTCCTACTTGCTGCCTATGTCCTTCTAATGTCATAGTCCAGTACTGGATTAGTGCCAGGATTACCATGCATTTCTTTAACATGTCAAAGTGTAACCATCACATATAATAATATCTTTGGATTGCCTCTGGCTTTTTTTGCCAGCCATGTATCCAAACCATACAACAAACCATACAACAATAATCATTCATTTAGGCTGAATATGGTGCTCTGGTTAAGAACTGTATTGCTGCTCCTTTCCATGGGATCTAATCTGCCTCCTCCACTCTAACCAGTGCATTGCAGCACAGAGCTCTCTCAAGTTGTGTGAAGAACTTTAATCACATTTCTGTTGTGTGTCAGGAAGAGACGGCTCTGACTCTGAGAGAGACTTGCTCCAGAAAGGCCAGCAGCCTAGTACTTAAGGGTTATGAACCAGCAAAACAGCAGACCCAGGGCAAAGTGAAGGCTCTGCCTGGCGGGAAAAAAGGACTTGGCCTAGACGTCCCACAAGTGTCTTGAATGCCATGCTGCTGTTGTGCAGCAGGTTCCTCTATTTATAACAAGAAGCGCAGCTTTTTCTCACAAAGCTACTCTAAAAAAACAACAATAAAAAAAAAGAATCTATCTTTCTTTGGCAACTGGTACCTAAGACCCTGGCAGTTTAAGTTGCCCTAAGAGCATCTATAGGAAGTAAAGATTTGTTTTGTCAGCAGTTTACAGACCGGGAGATGAGAACAACCACCCTGCATGATACAATAGTCCTAAGGAAACAGAGCACTGACACAGCTCTTCTCATTGAACAGGACATGTATCTCTTGGTCTCATAGCCTGAGTGACACAGGCTATAGGCAAGCATGCTAACCACTGAAAGGGTTATACCTAGTCCTCCTCTGTGGTATACCCCATCTGTCTGGAGGACTTACTAACTTCTACCCTAGTCCATGTAACTGATAGAGTTTGGATCTGCCCTCTCATGTCTGAATATGAATTCAGAAGTCAGGTTTGTGTATGCATTTTGAAAAGGCACTTCTCAAAATCTTCTATTAAGGCAAGCTAAAAGGTCTACAATTTCTACAGGAAGAAAAACATGAAGTATACTTTTTAAAAGCCTAACTATAGTGCAGAATAGTAATTGCCAACATGTGTATCTTATATTCCAACTGTAATCCAGCCAATTTCAGTTAATAAACTGTATCATGTATTTGTTTACAGTACTCTCTTTAAAGGAGAACTCACATTTACAATAATCACATACACATGGAAATAATTTTATTCATGTCTTATCAGTTATTCACGCTTTTAGAATATTCCTTATTCCAGTTTCACTGAAGCAAAAATTGTTTTAGTTCAGAATCTTAATGAAGAAAAATAACTGAAACAAATTTGTGTGTTAAGCATTGCAAATGAAGTGGGAATTACTTGTGTCCAGTACCAGATCCATCCTGGGCTTTCTGTTCATGTATAACACTGGCATGCTCTTTGCCTGCCCAAAAACTCTGGCATGCGCAAGGTAGGACTTTGTAGGGGCAGCTGAGTGACAAATATCATCCTCTTTTCCTCATTTATTCCACTCTTTCCCAGAGTGAGCATGTTTCAAGCATTTGAAAGATCAAAGTGCTGCTGTCACCCAGCACAACCTTGCAAACAGTGCCTTTCAAATGCCGCTCTCCACATTGTCCAGATGCATCATTCTCATGCAAGCAAAGCCAAATTAATGACTTTTAAAAGTCCCTATGGCAAAGGAGGAGAAAGTGTGCACAGAGGGCTTTAAACAAGTAAGAACTTGCTGCCAAAGCTGATGGCAAACTTACATTGTGTTCAATTGTTTTTAACAGAGGCAAGAGTTCCAGTTCATTTAAGTCTTACTATGGGTTTAGCCTAAGCCATCATTGTATTAACAGGAGGTAGGTAGCAATGGATATTCAGCTGGAATATATACTTTCTCATTGCTGTGCTTCAGTTTTCATGTGAAGAATCATTTACAATAATCAGTCTTTATTTAATGAATATATTTGTTCCCTCTTCCAGTATTTTGTAATCCCAACATAAGTTGGAGAGTCCTCAGAGCAGTCCTGAGGAGAAAGACTTGGGGGTGTTGGTTGATGAGAAAATGCACATGAGCCGGCAATTTGCGCTTGCAGCCCAGAAAGCCAACTATATCCTGGGCTGCATCAAAAGGAGTGTGAGCAGCAGGTCGAGGGAGGTGATCCTGCCCCTCTACTCTGCTCTCGTGAGACTTCACTTGCAATATTGTGTGCAGTTCTGGTGTCCTCAACATAAAAAGAACATGGAACTGTTGGAACAGGTTCAGAGGAGGGCCACGGGGATGATCAGGGTACTGGAGCACTTCCCGTATGAAGACAGGATGAGAAAGTTGGGGCTGTTCAGCCTGGAGAAGAGAAGGCTGTGTGGAG
>JASSUY010007652.1:0-10291 GCA_032466535.1 Forpus xanthops
CTCAGAAAGTCCTTGGTCAAACCAAAATATTCTAAACTGTAACTATAAACACTGGTGTTATCAGCACTGTTCCCAAGCCGAAAATCCAAAACACGGTGCTGCATCAGCTACTACTTAAAGGGGAAAAATGACTGCTGCTGCTGAACCCATGACAGCAGATCAACAGCATTTCTATAGAATAATCAAATCAGAGGTCTTCAGACAGAACTACTGAAAAATTTACAGATGACAAGCTCAGAGAAGAAAGTTGTCATTGAACTGAAAAGTATTTTTTACTGTATATTTTGATATTATGAAGTGTATTGGTGCATCATCATTTTATATGGCCTATGTCATCTTGCCTTAAGTAATTTTTTGACACTCTTTGTTGTCAGCGAATGACATTATTTCACTCAGCTAAAACAAAAAAAATCTGTTAAAACTTTCTAACAAGTTATTTTTCAGTGTTGCCATTAAACACCTTTTATCATGGAACTGGGAGATAACATTTCACTCCACCTTTCCTAAGCCCTTGAACCATTGTTTGCTTTTGATAATGGCATAAAGGACTAACCTAATTGGTTTACTTACAAAGAGATGTCTTTACCCAGTGTCAGATATGGAAGGAAGTAGGAGGATTCCGATTCATTCTGGTTCCTAATGGCATCCCCCACATTTGAACAGCTAGAATTACACATTAATTGCTCTTGAAATATGTGAACTCATAGTTTATGATGATCTACCTGAGTAATTAGGAAAAGTAATTAGGAAATAAATTTTGATAACATTACAAGAGAAAACGAACAAAGGAGTCGTGACACTGTAAAGTATTTATACATACAGCAGATAGTACTCCATTAGCCAAGGCAACATTGCCTGGTGTTGTGAATAATATGTTCATTGTCTGGTTATTTTTTTGTATTGGCCTTTTCTGAAGAAGTTAATGCTATTGTGAAGCTATGAGTGAGCAAGTCTCTGTCAGTAGAACATGGAGCAGCCTGTTAGAATCTTCAGGATAAACACTCCTGAATGCTTGTCAATAGCTCAGTCAACCTATCTGCCTTGACTATTATGGTTTGCCCATATTTTATTAAAAAAGCTCCCCCAAAACAAACAAAAAACCCTACAACAAAACAACACTTAACAGGCAGTGTAATGGTGTGTTTGGTTGTTTGTTTTCTTTTAGGGACTTCTTAGCTTATTTCTCACATTTTCTGAACAGCTCAAAAAGTACTCCTGAGAGGAGAGAAACATTTTGGCTGAAATTTTACTGTCATGTGTTCACCAAATCTGTGCATCCTTTTTTTCTCAGTTATATATATTAGGGACAGTGGTCTTATAATGCACCCTATATCAAGGTTATAGGGAACACTCTGAATAAACACTGCAGGAACACAAAGGCGGGAGAAAATCATACCTATCTTGCTCTGTTCTCTAGAAGA
Organism: Forpus xanthops; assembly: GCA_032466535.1. Lineage (NCBI taxonomy): Eukaryota > Metazoa > Chordata > Aves > Psittaciformes > Psittacidae > Forpus > Forpus xanthops. Next base: position 1,422 of record JASSUY010007652.1, read on the forward strand.
AATTGCCACATGGGAAAGAGGGATTAAAAAACCAAGAATAGTGAAGGCTAAAAGACAGTGTAACAGTTTTTTATCTACATGTTGGTGAATTTACATTCAGATGGGGATTATTTAAGATTTTAGTTTTTAGAAAATTGTGACTAAGCTGGATTCGGATGAGCTAATAATAGATGGGACTGTGAATGGTAATGCCTTTCTCCTCTGTAGCCCCTTGGAGATCCCACAGTAAAATTTCTCCATATTCTCCATTTTTCCTCTGCTGAAACCACTTATTGGGTGTAATTGTCATTAAAGGGTAGATCTTTGTTCCTACACTGAGTGAAAGTGATTTGGACTATTGCTTGTGTGAATACTCACTTGTAAATTAGAACTGAATCCATAACATAGATAAACAACTGGATACATTAATGGCAAATTTGTGGATTGCCTGATACTGGAGTGTAAGCAGCTATGAGGAAACTTGTACTCCTCTGCACAGAATGCATTTCATAAGTCCGGTGTGGGTAATAAAAAAATGCTCTGCCAACCTTCTACGCCTCATTAACTGAGACAAATCAGTGGAGAAGCCTTAGTTGGCAGGGAGTGAGTGACACTGTGCTTATTTGTGCATCCCAACCCACTCCTGCTCTGTCCACAGATGTAACAGTGTTGTAGATCACGATAATAGCCTGAGACAAGAGATGTGTGGGTACAGTTAATCTCAGCCCTGGAAAGAGGCAGGAACCCAGGAATCAATACAAGTCACTTGAAAAACCAAGCCTACATCCTTATCTGGCTTCAGGACGGAAATCCCTGAGCCTGAATACTAAATCTGCTGATCAGATCTTAAAATCTCGTCCTTACTTTTGCAGATCAGATGCTTTTGGGGAGAGCAGAGCTGAGATCTGACAGACTTTTGATAAAAAAAATGTGAGGAAAAAAAGTAGCTTTGTTGTTTGGTGTGAGGTTGGTGCTGTGCTGGGGAATAGCCAGATCAAATACTGGTTAATTCAACCAAGTGTTAGAAGTTAACTATTTTTTTCAAGATAGTGTTATTTCACTGTTCATTGACAGATTTTCATGATTTCCCTGTGAGAAGCATACTGATAGCTTCCCAATCAGAATATTTTATGATGTACTTGTTCTGAAATTTGTTTGCTGCTTTGAGTGCATAAATCTGTGTGCACATGCATAATACAATCTTCCTTCATCCTGTTTTTGTGGGGTGCTTTATGTGGGCTTTGAGGACTTCCCACCTTCATATTAACTGTACAGTGTTGTGTAAATGTAAAAAATCTCCAGACTTCTCTGAAATTAGCTGATTTTAATGAAGTACCTTTGATAGCATGCATGTAAGCATATGTTAACATCACATATTTGTGTTACCAGATGTGTATAAAGAGGTGTAATTTTTCAAGATACTTTACATGAACTTAGACTAAGGGCTTCATGCAATCATTCTGATAGAGTTAACATCATTGTTAAACAAAAACAGAACTGTGAGATTACTTTGAGAAGTTACTGCTCTGGAAGTATTTCAGAAAATAGTGTGACATCTGTTTCATCTGTTTCTTTCAAAACACATTTGTAGAAGGACAATACATAATATAGTATTAGTAGCATAAGGCTGTCTAATTCTCCATGTTCTGTACAGTGAACTGTCAAACTACAGATTTTTCTGATGGTAGGCTGTTCTCAGTCTCTGAAACTGTTTTGAAAGGCATAGTCAATCATTAGCCTGACTAAGGAACTCTTCAATATTTATTCATAAATAATCTCTGCTACTCTAAAACATTTCCTCCAAAAATTAAGACATCTAATGTGTGCTAATGTCACAACTTTGTTGAACTTCTTCAGGTGCTGTCAGGACTGACATTTGCTTTGGAAATCTGAAAAACATAATCAGCTCCCTGACTGCTATTTCTTCCTTTTATGGAACAGACTCTTATGCAGAATGTCAAATTTTAAATGCAGGTAATTCTAAGTTAAAGATCTTTCCCCCGGTGCCTTTCTGCCATTTAAAAGCAAAGTTATATTGACAAAATGCTTAAATAAATGTATTAACATTTCTCTTTAGTTCGCTAAGTTAGTTTCAAGTAAGAAGTTAAGATTGATAATATGCAGGCAGAAATAGTTACAGACAATCTCAAAGAAACCAGGTTTATTAAGAATTTATTTCTGCCAAAATAGTCAACATGATGTATGCCACACATTGCATTATGCAATGTTTTAGTTCTACCTGAAAGGGAATAGACGCTAAATAATCCCAGATTCAGAACTGATACTGCTGTAACCTGTTATCCTCCCCCAAATCCCTAGATATATATTCTTCTCTGTAACCATCTGGGTACAGCTTCCTAGAGTTTTTATAAAACATGCTTTCACCTAGCAGTTGAATTTAAACATAGCATCTCTGTTGCAGACCTGTGGGATAAGTGGCATTTCACTGTAACAGTTAGCATATGGTACTTGGTGCTGGGAAAAAGAAAACTGAAATTTAAGCCAAGTTGTCAGGAAGCTACTAGCATGTCTGTAAGATAAACTGCAAAATTTCTTCAGTGCTTTGGGGCTCCTTTCTCACCTATTAGTATTCTGGTATTTATAACTGTATTTGACACTTTAGGAGTGGTCACAGGTTATCCTTGGTAGGAAAATAAAAAAAATATTCAAAAATTCTGGTGTGTTGGCTTATGTAATTATAAAGCTGTTGAGACTGTTAGTCTAATTAGTGAGTATCTCTGTCAAACTGCAAACCTTGGATAAAAATAAAGGATGATGAGCAGAGGGATCCCTTTGTGCACGGATCATAGGTTTCTTTGCCCATTTGTTTTTTTCTCAGTCACAGATGCTACAGATCTCACAAAACCCCTGAACAACAAGAGGTAAAAGGCCAGATTAGACACTAGACAGCCTTCATTTTCCCAACTATCTTCTCTACTAGAGCAATCTTTTTTCCTGTCTGCTTCTTATCACTTCAATTTTTGCACAAAAATTGGCTTTTAGCAGAGAGTAGTAATCCAACAGTCTTTTCCAGAATGGAAGTTGCTCTTGTAAGGAGCTTGTGTAGTATTACTAAACCATTATATTACTCAACATCTGTTTTGCTGGGTGAAAAAAAAGCTCCACATTCAGGTGCAGCCACTTACCTTCCTGTTATGCATGATAAATTCACTGAAAGCCTCTTGCAGCCTTAAACCTGTTTCGAGTGGAGGAAACTGCACTAGTAGATGTGATTTATACATCTCCTACAGTGTGCTTTGTAGAGTCTTATTGGACAAAACATTCCACTTCTTAACAACACAACTTATCTTATCCACAGATACGTAGCATTTACTTATGTTTTTAATTTGAATATGCTTGCCTTTCCTGAATGTTAGATTTCTGCTTGTAGAATGCATTAGATGAACAGGCTGTAGAAATGCTGTTTTATGTAATTTTTTGTAACTTCTCAGAAGTAGTTATAGCTCTGGCAACAGCAATGCAATTTTTGCTGGTCTTCTGCCATGTCAAAAAGCAGCAGTTCTGATTCAGCGATAACAAAGAAAGGTGACATACCATAGTTTTAAGCACTTTTTAAATGCTCTAGATTGTGCAGCAAAATAATATTTCACCATTTGAAACATAGAAGCTCAGTTCATTTAATGTTTGCAAGATTAAATTTTTAAATTGCTTAAAAATTATCTCAAAATCATTTTTGGCATTTAAATTTCATTTAGGCACACATTCAAATCAGCAAGATGTCTAGGACTAAATACTTCTGCAAGATTTAAACATAAATCTGCCTTAATTATTTTTTCCATTGCTCATCATGGTAGTTTCTGGAATTATCTGCCTCATTATGAAAACATCAAAATGTGTGAACTTACCATGGTGTAATGTTTTGAAAAATGAACATGGGTATAAAAGATGTTTTGTGATTCTGTAGAGGTTTAGACTGTTTAGACAATTCTGATCAAGAAGTAATTAAAATCCTAATTTCAGCTACCCTTCAGAGAGCAACCATCTACCTGTTCTGTTCAGATATTTAACTTTGTAAAGCCCCCACATTTTGCTTTAAGAATAAAAAATTCCAGCTAACCAAATAATCCCTTATATTAATACCTAGATAGAAAAGGAAAAATAACATTTAAGCCCTTCCCTTTTCTTTCTAAAGTTCTACTATCAGTGAAATATAAAAGTGATCTGAAGTGTTAAATGCTGAAAGTTTCCTTCATTTTAAGAAAACATTTTTCATTTAATTCTTTGTAATGTTGAAATGTTAATACACTTTTTCTGGCTATTATTGCACAAGTCAGTATTAGCACTACTCAGTGTTCCAATATTTGCTGTTGTTGCTGGGAATGAGGTAATTATTACAGAATAAAATAATGGTTTGTGTTGGAAGGGACCTTAAAGATCATTTAGTTCCAATCCCTCTACCATGGGCAGGGCCACCTTCCACTAGATCATATTGATCAAAGTCCCGTCCAGCCTGACCTTGAACACTTCCAGGGGCATCCACAACTTCTCTGGACAACCTGTGCCAATGTCTCAATCACTCACAGTGAAGAATTTTTTCCTAATACCTAATCTATATCTCTCCTTTTTCAGCTTAAAGCCATTTCCCTTTGCTCTGCAAATACATGTCCCTGTAAGAAGTCCGTCTCTTGTCAGCCTTTTTAGGTATTGGAAGACTGTTTAAGACCTCCCCAGGTCTTTTCTCCAGGCTGAGCAACTCCAATTGTATCAAACTGTCTTCATAGGACAGGTGCTGCAGCTCTTGGAACCTTCCTCCTTGCCTTCCTGCTTGTCTTCCTGCTTTCCTTCCTGTCTGCTTGCCTGCCTGCCTGCCTGTTTCCATCCTGCCTGAAAAGAAATGCATTTAAATTTCATTGTGTTGTTTCTATTTCAAAGTAAAATATCTCTGCCCATGGTAGGGATGATCCTTAGAGGTTCCTTCTAACCCAAATCATTTTATAAAAGGGGCTACCATGGGATCTGCCCTTTTTAACATCTGTAACAGTGATATGGAGGATGAGACAGTGTGCAGTCTAGTCAGATTTGCAAAGACTAGGAGGGAGTGGAATCATTTAACAGCATGAAGGTAGGGCTGCCATCCAGAAGGACTGGAAAAGCAGGCATAGAGTAACCCAGTGAAGTTTAACAGGTACAAGTGCATGAAAAGAGTGCAAGAGGCAACAGACATAAATTGAAACAAAAGTGGTGTGTATTTGATCTAAGGAGAAACTTTTTCTCCATGAGGACGGTTATGAATTGGTTACCCAGGGAGATTGTGTAGTCTCCATCTATATCTGACTTCAGGGTTGACCCTGCAGGAGATTGGACTAGAGACCTTCTGAGGTCCCTTGCAGTCCTTGAGCCTATGATTCTATGGCCTTTATAATGTTGGTAAGTTCCCAAGAATGTACTGACTACCATTAGAAATATTCAGAGGTATATATTTTTGTGTCAAATGTCTATTTTCAGCAATATTGAAAACAACAGCAAAAAGAGGACAAAATGGTGTTTTGGGATGACAATAAGGCGTGGTGTCTTCCCTTCATTTTCCTCTTTGGATAGAGATTATCAGCTGTGCCACCCATAAGTTATCGCAGAGATGTGTTTGATCATTAGTTTCATACAGTGCTATGACTGCAGCTGCATCGTGGGAGAAGTAATGTATTCATCACCAGAGAAAATAGAGTATGAGGTGGGTGGACCAAATCCTTCATGAATTTCCATGATACTGTTTTCAAGTGAGATCACTTTTAAGTTTTGTCTGAATATGGAGGAACTTCTCCTCACTCCCACCCCAATCCAAAACCCAGTGAACGCCACTCCTCCCTGTTTGAAGACAAAGCTTTTAATGAAAAAAAAGTGTCTTGAGTTCAGCTATAACAGTTATTTTTCTCCTTCTTAGTAGATGGTACGGTGCTATATTTCAGCTTTAGTCTGAGAACAATGCTGATAACACACTGATGTTTTTAGTTGTTCAGTAACGCTTACCCTGATCAAGGACTTTTCAGCTTCTCATGCTCTGTCAGTGAGGAAGGGCACAGGAAACTGGGAGGTAGCAGAGAAGCCACCTGACCCAAACAAGCCAAAGGAATATTCCATGCCACAGGATGTCATGTTCAGTATATAAACTGGGGGGAGTTACCCAGAAAGGCCAGATCACTGCTCAGTTCATTATTATTATTATTATCAATAGTAGTAATTTTATTTTATACCTCTGTGGGGTTTAAATTTCTTTGAGTCTCCTCCCCATCCTGCCTGGTGTAGGGGGGAAGCAGGAAATGAGTGAACAGTTGTGTGGTTCTGAGTTACTGGCTGGGCTTAAACCAGGACAAGAGAAAAAAATTGAAACACTATGAGGAAGACAAATAGTCTGTCTATACTTCTAAGTAATAAAAAGCATTTTCCCACTGGCAAGTGTTTAAATGCACGAAACATGTTGTCCATCTTCATTGTTCAGTTCTTACAGAGAAAGGATATTCTGTTGTATCTTTCTTACATATGGCTCAAATATGTCCGCTTTATAAAGCTGAGAAAAAATGACAGTGATGTATTCTGAGAGATTTAGCCCTGTGAGTTTAAAAGTCTGGTATTTCCTCATTAAGTTCTAGAAAAGTGCTGATTTATACATCTCATTAAAGAACTCAGAATTGATTGCTACCTGTGAAAATATGGATGACTAATCTTATAGGCTTTTGTTTGAAATAAATTAGGAGTTCAGAGCTTAGGGTGCTTTTTGCAATTTAGAAAACTTTTGCCCAAATCCGCTTTTCCTTATAGATTTACTGTATGACCATGCACAAATCCTTTAGTCTGCTTTTTCAACAGATAAAACCGATTTCCTGCCTCACAGAAATCTGTCAGAATGAATACATTCAAATGTGTCCAGGTAGTACAGCAAGGTTAAGGGGCATGAAGATTAACTGAATGCCACTTTTGCTGAATCCGAACTTGCTTGACATTTTCTGTTTAGACTGTAGCATATCTTTCTAAGCTGAACTCTCTGGGTAATAATATATAATTGTAACTAAATAATTCTTTTTATCATTCTTACTGTTATTCTCCTGGAAGGCATGTTAAAGGCACATGAAAAACAACAAGGTGCTTGGTGACAGCCAGAATGGCTTCACTAAGGGGAAATCCTAACCTGACCAATCTGGTGGCCTTCTGTGATGGGGTTACGAAACTAATGGACAGGGGTAGAGCAGTTGATGTCATCTATCAGGACTTGTGCAAAGCATTCAGCACTGTTCCACACGGCATCCTTGTCTCTAAATTGGAGAGATATCAATTTGATAGGTGGGCCACTCAGTGGATAAAGAACTGGCTGAATGGCCACATGCAAAGATTTGTGGTCAATGGCTCAATGTGCAGCTGGAGACCAGTAATGAGTGGTGTCCCTCAGGGATCAGTGTTGGGACTGATCTTGTTCAACACCTTTGTCAGTGACACAGGCAGTGGAATTGAGTGCACCCTCAGCAAGTTTGCCGATGACCCCAAGCTGTGTGGTTCAGTTGATACGCTGAAGGTAAAGAATGCCATCCAGATGGGCCTTGACTTGCTTGTGAAGTGAGTTGATGCAGAGAAATTCTTAGAGGCTAATGGGCATAGTGTATTGATGCAGGCCTACATGCACAACCCAGCCTATGAGCCTATTGTCAGGGACAGTGTGTCCTTGAAGCAAGCAAGAGAGGGAGCAGGACTGGGGTAAAGAAGCCAGCCAGACACAGAGCAAGACGCAGCTAATCGCAAGAGGGGATGGGCTAGAAACATCATGAGGCATGAGCTACTGTTTTGAACCAATCAAGTTGTAGCTGTAGGCGCATGGACAGTGTTGCTTAACCAATGAGTGAATTGTTAACTGCGTGTGAACCTTGGAAAACCCTATATAATCTCAGTAGTGTTGTGAATAAAACGAGCATTGACTGTACCTCTACGAGGATTTGTCTTTGACTCTGGAAGCTCCTTCGCATCAAGTTGATGCCAACATGAGCAGGCAGTGTGTGCTCGCAGCCCAGAAAGCCATCTGTATCCTGGGCTGCATCAAAAGGAGCGTGACCAGCAAGTCGAAGGAGGTGATCCTGCCCCTCTACACTACTCTTGTGAGACTTCACTTGAACTGTTGTGTACAGTTTTGGTGTCCTCAACATAAAAAGGAAATGGAACTGTTGGAACAAGTCCAGAGGAGGGCCATGAGTATGATCAGTTGGCTGGAGCACTTCCCATATGAAGGCAGGCTGAGAAAGTTGGGGCTGTTCAGCCTGGAGAAGAGAAGGCTGCTTGGAGATATCATAGCAGCCTTCCAGTATCTGAAGGGGTCATAGCAGCGTGCTGGACAAGGACTCTATGTTAGGAACTGTGGTGATAGGACAAGGGGTAACAGGTTCAAATTTAAACAGGGGGAGTTTAGATTGGATAGAAAGAGGAAGTTCTTTACTGTAAGGGTAGTGAGGCACTGGAATGGGTTGCCCAGGGAAGTTGTGAATTCTCCATCGCTGGCAGTGTTCAAGGCCTGGGTGACACAGTTTACTGTGAGGTGTCTCTGTCCCTGGCAGGGGGTTTGAAACTAGATGATCTTAAGGTCCTTTCCAACCCTAACTATTCTATGATTCTATGATTAAAGCAAAAGATTCCTCCTTCCTGTATAAGTGCATGATATTACCCCAGGAACTGTAGCTGAACAGCAGTCTTTCTCTTAAGTATATCCAATTATAAATTAAGAACTCCACATCTAATTCTTACTTGCAGTGTGTCGTGGTTTGAGGCCCCCCTCAAACAGTTCTGCACACCCCCCCCTCTTTCTTCCCCAGTCCCGGGGATATGGGAAGGAGAATCCAAAGAATGCAACTCCCACAGGTTGAGATAAGAACAGTTTACTGACTAAGGTATAACATAAA
>JASSUY010007652.1:15533-27573 GCA_032466535.1 Forpus xanthops
TGGGAGTTGCATTCTTTGGATTCTCCTTCCCATTTCCCCGGGACTGGGGAAGAAATAGGGGGGGGGGTTGCACAGAACTGTTTGAGGGGCCTCAAACTACGACATGCCTGAAATTAATTTTTTTTTCCTCTGACATTAATGTAGTACATTTACTGTCCATTTATTTATTTTATTTAGTTCATTTGAACTGTTGAAACAGATAGACTCTATTTACAAAATACCTCTTTACAAAAAAAGAAATAAGCTTGGTCATGTATGTAGACTTCCTCTGTCTGGGTCCTGTTGCTGTGTTTCAATGGCACTGATGAGAGGGGCACTTTGGGGGACAAGATGAGAGTGTGAGGGAAGACTATAAAGTCATCCTCAATCCAGAAAAAGGCTTGCTGTCCCTGAATGAATCCCAGCCTGAGACAGTTCAGGGCACTTACTGAAAAGCTATAATTGCAGAGTCAGAAAACAGAAATTACTTTATTCCTTGTCAACTACTGTTTGCTTTAAAATTGCTGTCTATATGAGGTGAGGTTCACTTTACAGTTTTAGCTCTGCCACCAAAAAAAAAAAAAAGTAAATAAATTGACTATAAGCCATAAATTTTCAGGGGAATATTTCACACCTAAAATATTTTTATTTTGAATCATCTTCAGCTGCCAACCTCTTAAGAGTATTGGATTTCATTCAGACTGCCTTATGACTCAGCAGCAGGTATGTTAAAAGAGCCACTTGACCTTGGAGAAATTAACATACAAGTAAAGTGTATAAGTTCCATTATTCAACTGGTAACTTTTTAATACTTTCTGCAGAAACCAGCTTTTGATTTTTTTTTTGTTTTGTTTTGTTTTTTTTCATGCATTCATCTCTTTCACCTTCTGCTTTCCTCAGATTCTTTATAATTCAGTGTCTGTCCTCCTTTAGCCAAGTTTAACATTTTATTTGCATGGTAAGAGGAAAAGGTACAGATTTTAAATGAGAAGAAAAGCTGTTTACAGGTTTTCGACTTTGCTTGGTTTCCAAGCTGTGCTGCATAAAGCAATGAAGCTTACTGAAAATATAAACCACCATTTGTCTTGGACATCTCACCTCCATTTAAAGTAGTTTTGCACCTGGCAAAGAGGTCATGATTAAAAGCATATTTAATTGGCTTTTACAGAGCACTGTCACAGTTCAGTAATAATTCTCTGTAGTCAAGTGAAGAAATTCATATGATGCTTCCCTTTTATTTCAGAGGAAATTGAGAAACAGTTACATTCTTTAATCTCTCTAAGACTTACAGTTCATCTCCACACTCAATAACTTAATTGTTTTTTGCATTATTATTCTATTCCATTTATTAGACCTTCTGAGAGTTATACATTAAACATGTTCCCCTAAGAGTCTACTGAATGTTTATCAGGTATCAAGTAAAGTTGCTGCGCTACTTTTTCTATCTGAGAGGCCTGATCCAGAAATTTTAGAAGATACTAGGAGGAAAACATGCCTGGAACTTTTACAGGTGGGACGTGGTTGACAATGGGGAAAAGAGGACCCTTAGCTCTCTAACAAGATACTCTCAGTATAGCTGTACTTAAACAGTGTAATTCATTTGGTATACTTGAAACTATTGATAGACTAGAGCAAAGATCTCTCTCTTTCAGAACTGACCTTACAGTGTGGAAGGCCAAAAAGTGATGTATCACTTCCTTTCACAAGAAAAAATTGGTCACGTAACTGAAAACAAGCATCTCTGAATTTTTGACAGGTGATTGCCTTTGGATAATTATGAGTATCATCCCATAAAAAATGCAATAAACTGATGAAGAAGGACATTTGCAGTAGAGGAATTTGAACCGGCTTTCTATTTCTTATCTTCATATCAGATAATTAATTTTCTGTAGCACAAGCTCACATACATAATTTTTATCTGACCAACATATTTTCCTTTTTCTAGCCTCTGGTAAATGTAATGGGGAGCCTATAAAGTCCCTTTTTTGTTCATCTTATATGGGAATGCAGCAGTAGCTAGCAGCAGCTCCACATATTTTCATTTCAGTAAAAAAAAGCACTTGTTTTAATAATCTTAGAAGCTGCAGTTATTTAAGCAGTTAATGACTCTTTCTACAGTAAGTTTTCATTAGCTTGTTTTTTATTTTCACTTTATTTTCAAGTCCCCTCTATTGTGCAAAGAACAATGAAGCTTAGTATTGCAGCAGAAGTTTTTGCTTCACTTGCAAGCAGCAGCAGTTCTCTGATTCTCCATTTCTATGAAACTTCTGCATCATACTGCCTTTTCCATAATACTGTGAATACCTCTGAAGTCAGCTAGGCACATCCAAAATAAAAGAACCCTGTGGGATCATGTAAAGTCACTCTCTTTGCAGTTCTCAGGGAGATGATCCCAGTCTACTACATTCAATGACTTTACCCATTGAAGCACTTTCTTTTGCTTCATTCCAAAGTTATTACACTGAAAATAAAATCTGTTATTATTGCTCTTTGTTACACAAATTGCTTTAGCAAGAATACTTACAGATTTCATGTGTTTTATTCAAAGGCTGGTTTCGTGACCCTCTTTTTCAGTCTTCTTACACTTGACAGTGGTGCAGACTTTAAATCAGACATATGACAGTTGCTATATCACCGTTGTTACTAACAGTTTCAGATGATCTTGGTATCTCATTGGTTGGAAAGCATGTTTATCACCAGTCAGTAAAACAAGGAAATGAAATACAGCAAATATATAACTAGATAGATGTTCAACCATGGTGGCAACTTTTTGTGTAAGAGATGTAAAATTCAGCTGACTATGACTCCTCTGCACCTAGATCACTCTTCCATTCCTTAGAATCATATAATGTTACTTTACCCTTTCTAGGCAGGTGTAGCTTCAGTTGTTGTTTTATCTATATGAAACCTCAGGTACTTCAGGATAATCTGTCAGTACAAAGCAGGGTGCTCTTCATTAAATACTCTCTGCTTTGGAAGTATCTTCTAAGCCACTTGGATTGTGCATCTTTCAGAAATATTTACGGATTTCTCTGTGCCTTTGTGAGGCTAGAAAGCCTAACTGGAGTAGCCTGCAGGATATAAATATGTAACATTAGACTTCTGAAAACATTTATTTAGTTTCTAGATGTAAAAATTTATGGCATAGGTAATGATCAGTGGATGTAATGAGGAATCAAAGCCCGTTTCTGCAACTATAGCCAGGAACCATAGAAATATCTTTATTGTTTGAAAATCTAATGTGAGATGCAGTACAAGGTCTCACTTTCAGTTTAAGCTATACTGTGTTTTCTCATTAAAACAAGGAACAGTAAGTAGGTTGTGAATCAGAGACAGTGTTTCCTGAATTGACCTTGCCTTTTTTGCCAGTAATATAACTGGGTCTTTATTAAACCACTGAGTGTCATGCATGTTAACATGCCCAGCTGGGCCATGTCTTTTTGGACAGTTACTCTATTTGGATGACAGTGGCAGGACATATGAACAAAGTCCTGGGGCCATGCAGCTGCCAGTTTTTTAAACTACTGCCACTCAAGCACACTTAAGAAATTAAACAAAATGTGTTTTAATAAGTTTCCTCTCTGTTCAGACAAAAAAATACAAGGTGACGCTCTGGATTCAAGTACAAAAGGCCCCTGTGTACCTGCTGAGATGGAAGCATCAGAAATGGAAGTGATAAAGGAAGTATCTGACCACCTGGGCAAAAAAGCAGTCACAACTGCCACTCCTGGGAAGGCCAGCAGGGAAGACCAACTCCCTGAAAGACAGAGGAAAGTTACTGTTTTCCTGGGTGGGAAATGGGACAGATGCACTGGAGAGAACTGGCATCTGTGACACCAGAAATTTATAACAAGGCAGTACAATTCATCACCTCATTCAAGGTGGGCTGGTGAATAAAGTTAACAATAAGCTAAATTACAACAACATGTTTAATATAAATAAATAGCATCAAACTATTGCTCTAATAGTTGTCACTACTTCAGTTATTTCTTATTCTGTAGAGAAATAGTGTTTATATAGTTGGAAAAAATCCATCTATAGAAATAATCACACATGACTGGGAGACAAACAACCCATAATCTGTCTTGGCCAAAAGGTCAAGAAGCGTTAAATGAAAAGCATATGAGCCCCACAGACTAGATAATTTTCCATTCCTGAAGTTTGTTTTCCCTTCAGCTTCATATGGAGAAGCTATTCTTCAGTTCCTTTCCTATGCCTGATTGTGCTGCCATGAGCTGCTAAATGCCTCTCATATTTTACTTCAGTAGTAGCTCTACTCCAACAGTGGATGAAGTGATTCGTCTATGGAGCCTGTGTATACATTAAAGCTTGTCTAAGAACATTTAAAATTTAAAAGAGTTAAAAAAGGACTACATAAATGAAAATTGTTATTCTTTATTAATCAAAGTCAACATGTTTTCTTTAGTTACTTTATTCTCAGTAAAGGAAAACAGAGTCACACAGTGAAACTTTTTAGTAATGTCCTTTCTGGGACAAAAAAAAGTGACTATATCAAGGTGCTCTCTTTTATCTATCTGCATTATTCACATTTCAATATACCATCCCATGATAGCATGATCTCTACCTGCACCATTAATTTACTTTGAGTCAAAACCAGGTAATCAAGTAAAGAATAGCTTACCCTGCTTCCTAATAACTGACACTAGAAAAAAAAAGAAAAAACAACCCCCTCAAAAAAATCCATCGATGTTTGCTTAAAAAACAAAAATGAAAATAATTTTAGTTTATAGCATAGATTAAATAAAATAATATGAGGCTTATAAACTTAAATTGTCCATAATACAGAAGGGGGGAAAAGAATCTCTTGATATTTCAAATTAACAAAGCAGAGAAAGATGTATTTTTCCTTTTTATTTTTAAGGCACTGGCCTGGAGACTTTTTCTTCTTTTTCATTTCCTTTCTCTTTTCCTTTTAGTGTTGACACAGGAGAAAATGCAGTCTTTTGGGTGTTATTTGAGTTTTTGCAGTATATCTTGTAGTATGTGTTACTACATATCATTATTCAGGTTAAAGAACACCATAGATCTGATTTATCATGTTGCCAAGCTAATGAAAAAAAATAAGTCCCAGAGGAAGAACAGTGAAAGAAGAGAAATAGATGAGTACTCTGACACTTGGTGTCCTGGTAAATGACATTCTGAGCTGCAAATGTGAGACACTGGTCTTCACTCTGGCTGTGCCAAAAACGTTGATGAAAGATGATGCTTAGCCTGCTGAAAGACATGTTTTTGCTCTAGTTTTCTGTTCTGCAGTTGCATTTTTGCTCCTTATCCTGTATGGTCTGAGCAGCCACACACAGTCAGCCTGACAAGGCAAGAGAAGACAAGGAAGGCATCCTTCTTCATTTCCAGTAGCAACGCAAGCTTAACCAGACTAAGCCAATGTAACACTTCACTCAATCTTAGTGGTGTTTTCTACATATTCCTGTAAAGAGAAAAAAATAAAATATTAACATTTATCAAGGAGGAAGGAGATTCTATGAATGTTTGGTCTGGCTTCTTGGGTAATATGATTATTCAATAACTTCTGAACTGATCTGTTAGGTGCTTCAGGTATTTTCAGCGATGACACAGGACTGTTCAGCCACCTGTGGAAACCGATTTCAGTTCCTGGGATCAGGGAATTTGCAATAATATTTTAGAATATCTGGTTTTCAGTTATCTACCTGAGGATACTTTCACGAGGATTTTGTGTGATCCTATAGTAGTTCAGATAACTTGGGATTAATCTTTAGGCAAATTATTAATTTTGGCTTTTTGGTTAACTTTCAAACAGTTGCTTATTTTCCTTTTAGAAAAAGAAAATTAAATCTGGCACTTCTGAATTTTTTTTTGCGCATGGTATGCTACTGTCAAGACACCAGTATTTTCAATGCTTGTTAATAATTTTTGTTCCTCCTGATGTCATCTTTCTATAACAACCACTACTAGTACAGTACAATTATAGGTAAGAGAAATGTTCATTATTTGCTTGATGTACAATGTTATAAGACTGAACTTACAAAAACTTGACTTGGTATTAAACCCAGTGTTATTAAGCAGCAGATGTATTTTCCTTCCTGGTTTTTATTTAGAAACTGGCTTTGATTTAACAAAGTAGGAAACACATCCTTCCCTCTCTACAGTACCAGTAAAATCACTGTGTTGTATATGACGTTTTATTCTTCTGTAGGACAAGTTAAAGCTATTACAAACCCATATAATTGCAGAGCCAGCTCTTCCTAAGAATGGAAATATTTTTTAGATAAAAGAAGGTTAAAGAAAAGGTATAATACACAACTATTATATACCATGCAAAATGTATTCTCTGTAATGTAAAACAGGAGCAGAAATTGAACAGTGGACAATCAGAATGTAAAATAAAAAATCCCCTGAAGGACTGTTTCATATTTTTCCATTAAATTGCATTATATTTTTAATTTCTTCATCCTCTGTAGGCTTAAGTTCTTTTCATGGTTTAATCTCCTTATAGTAAGTAATGGGGGATATTATAGAACTGGAATATTTAACAAAAGGCCTGTTAGACTTCTTACTTAAAATGTGCTGAAAATAGAAAACAATTTGTTTTATGATGGTGCAAATTCAGAGGCTTCTGGATTTGTTGTTTATCGGTATACAGACAGTCTCATTTGGAAGGAGAATTAGTAGTTAGAAAAAACGTGCAAAAAATTCATTATCCACCAAATACAATGCTATTGAAAACTATTATTTTTATTGTATTCTCCTTAAGGAAGTAATTTCAATTTTCAGGAAATAGATGGTGTTATTTGAAGAATAATCTTTAATACCCAATATTGGTAGTAGTGCAAAGCAAGTTTCTGACATGATAGTTTTTGGAGCTACATTTTTGTATACAAAAGTCTTTCCATAGTTTCTGTGATCTTAATAATAAATTTGAAGTCCTTAAATAAATTCTGAAATCATAGTGCACACATTTCTGTATGCCATATAGTGTAACCTGTCATTTGCACAGGGTGAAAAAAGACTTTTTGGTTTGGTACTTAAGACCTTTGAAAACTACTTGGATTACACCTTTGGATATGAAGAGCCTCGGCTGGCATTTTTGGACTAATTACAGGAGAACATTTCTATTCTTGGGTAAATATAGTAGAATATAGTAAAAATGGAAATAAATTTGTGGCTTCGGGGAAAGCAGGGCTGGAAGTGTGGATACATCAAGTCCTCTTGCCCTAGAAATCTGAATCCTACTTTGCTAATAAATAGCTGAATCATATTTGGTTTTCTGTGGTAGAAAGTTATGAAAAATACGTGGTAGTTCTCTGTACAGCAAATCTCTCCTGTCACATGCTATTAGGTAGTGCTTAGCACTATGCATTAAAATGGTATTTGACTCAGTTAACTAGAACCTGTACTGTAGAAGTAGCTGAATGATCAGACTATGAGCATTTTCTTGAGCAAATTGTACAGGATTTTATAGGGAATAAAGTCAGAAATGCTTTCATCAGTAAAATCTTCAGTAACAAACTCTTTCCTCTTCCGAAATACCAGGCTTTGATTATGGAGAACTAGTTGATTAATTTTTAAGGTTTATTTTCCTTGTGTTCACCACCACTGGTTCTATTTTTGTGTTCTCAGGTGACAATACAAATTTTAGTGTGGTTCTAATTAATACAGAAGTCTTTCTTGAATGCATATTAAATTTCCCATGAGCCAAACACAGTATTAGTATTTATCACCCCATCTAAATTTTCAAGTCTTTTTTTTTATACTTTATGGTTGGACCTACTAAGCTCCAGTGTTTCTTGATTTAATATTTTTATATTTGGAAAGGACTTCTTTATATGCTCCTCTGCTTCAGTGGTTGATTAAAATTTATTTGGTCTGCCTTTATATTTCCAATGATATATTCAACACATTTTGGAGGATTATTATGAAGATTAATTCTAAAGATATTTTTTATTATTATTATTGAGGTAGATTTCAATGTTTACTTTTACTAGAGTCTACCATGTTTTATTTTTTTAAGTCTAGAGTCTTTAGAGTCATATAGGCAATTGTGGTCAACAAAAATTAATACTGGTGCTATTATTTCTAAAAAGAATACTATTATGTAAATTTCCTACTTTTTTAAATTTTTTTTTTTTAATTATGCATTTTTTCAATATATGGCTGCCATGTTTCATCTTACTGCACCTGTAAGTAGAATGATATTTGGTCTCTGTAAAAGATAGCTTAGACCCATTTCTGCTTAATGGATCCTGAAGATGATGATAAATTTTTGTCTATTATCCATGCCTCACTGCTCCTCTTTGTGTTATGCTTAGAGGTGAGGAACAGTTTGAGAAAGCTAGGATAGGGTGGCTTTCAGAGGGAGCAAATGAGTAATAGTGGGGAACTGGGAGCATGAAGGAGACAGGCTGTGGGCGAGAGGGAAATTCCTTAAGGGTCCTGGTAAATCTGCTGAATTGGCAAAAAATTGAAATCAGGAGCAGACAGAATATAATGCATACATTTATTTTTTCTTTTTCATTTTTATCATGTTGCCTCTTTCCATTGCTTTGAGTTTTGCATATTTTAAAAGTTGGAGGGGTTAATTTAATTTATTAATTCCTTAATTATTTTTCTGGAGCAGGACTTTTGGTCTTTTGAGGTAGTTCTTATGAAGGAGAGGTCAACATAGATCAATTTCAAAGTTCTGCTTAGCTTGGGATCTCATGGCACTCAGCTAATGTGCCCACTTTCCAGGGCTGGATTACCTCTGAAGGCAGGTTTTGTCTCAATCAACTGTTTATTCTCCTGCTGAAAAGATATTATGTTTATGGGTGAATCTGAATATTGCATGGATTCTATTTTGCTGGCAAGTGCAGCAAACATCTCTTTCTGAATTAGAGCAATATTACAGTGTGCACTTCTGTAGCCTGGACTGACGGTAATCTTCATGTTAAAATAATAAGCAGTGCAAAGCCATCCTGTAGTAAATGCAATTAGAAGATAGATAAGCAGAATTTAACTACTTCCAAGTTTTAAAGTAGCACCCAATCTACTTGTGTCATAATGCAGTGAAAAGGAGGATTTTCAATGAGCTAACATTAGTCTCATGTTATTTAAATTAATCGCCTTTCCCTGCATGTATTTCCCCTGAGCTTCAGACAACAAACTAATTTTTTGCAACTAGCATTGATGGCAATAAGCTTTTATTTTGATATCAGTCCTTATATTAACTCCTTATAATATTTTAGGTTAATTTCTGTTTAGTTAAATTAATAAGTAGTAGCCCCCCAGTAGCTAATTTTCATCTGTTTGAGGGAAGTATTGCAGATAACTGCAGCATCCAAGCAGTCAGGTTCATGGACTCTCTTCCCTTTTCTGTGTCTTTAATTGCACAGCAGTACTTTCCAGTGCTTATCTTGAAAAGCTTTAATTATTTCTAGTTATGCAAGATCTGTGGACATTTCTTGCTATTAAATATTTTTTAGAGGACATTCTTATCCTTTTGCCTTCTGCCTGAATGAACTGTAAATATCCTCAGTAAAGCTGAAGCTCTCTAGATTTCTAGTTTCCCCTAAGTGCTGATTTTTTTACAGCAGTTGGTCTACGTTTCCAACATACTTTTCATTCTTATAACCTCAGCTTATAGGTGTCTAGTCCCACAAACACTTCCAAAGGTTTTGCTGACCACTCTTGATTACAAATTACTATTTTTCACGGACTACTTTTGAAATTTCTTAGTTTTTATTTTTCACTGCATATAATTTCAGTTATTTAAGATAATATCTCTGTCTCCCCTTGAAAGCCAGATTTGATAATCTGAAACAGAGAAAGCAGGACCTTGCTTCAAGCATGACCCACTGAATTCTTTCTATTCATCCTGTGACTGAAGATTTATCTGGAAAAATGCTTTTCTTCATAGCCTTGCAACAATTTAGGAGATTAAGTCCGATAAAACTGTTACCTACATCCTTAATACTCTTCACCACTCAGCTGGATAACTCTGAGCTACTCCTGCTTTGCGCCAGATTTCAGACTAGAAATGCCCTTAGGTCCCTTGCAGCCTATGATCCTATGCTCCTAATGACACAATCAGTACCTGTTAATAAGATTTTTTTTTAACTTACTATTGTATTGGAAAAAATTATAATGAAATGCTTAGCAAAAGCTTAACTTTATATTAGTTTTTAGCAATGAAGTCTCTGAATATTTTCGCATTTATTTTCTGTTATTAAATTTTTATATTTTTTGATAGGAATGTACTTATTTTTTCCAGTGATACTCACACCTGTATA
Source organism: Forpus xanthops (assembly GCA_032466535.1). Classification (NCBI taxonomy): domain Eukaryota; kingdom Metazoa; phylum Chordata; class Aves; order Psittaciformes; family Psittacidae; genus Forpus; species Forpus xanthops. The sequence continues at coordinate 25,778 of JASSUY010007652.1, forward strand.
GGAGGGAACTGTTTTTGACTCACATATCTGTAATGAATTTTGCATTAAAATTTTGTAACAAATATGTTAGCTAGTGCATAGGTTGTTGTTGACCTCCCTTTAAGTTTTCATACTCAAAATCATGCCCAAGTTTTGCAAAATCCTCCCACAGAAAAAAATTTGCATTACTCAGAGAAATGAAAACTGTCTTGGTTGCAAAAATAAAAAAAAGATTGCAAATATCTCTGTAAAGACAGTGTTACCATGTACTGAGCTTGCATTAATTTAGTGGTTTTGTCATCAAAAGATGCTTTGAAGTGTCCCATTCTCTTGTACAGAATAGTCTCAGATTATCTGAAGTCTGGGTTAGCTGGTCAGGATTTCTTGTTTCATAGCCTGTCTAGCTAAAACTGATCATCTGGAGGCAAGTTTCAAAATTAAAGTATGAATTAGCTTTTGTTTTATGAAATATAAAAGTTTTGTACTACGTTTATCGATTACTTTTTTTTTCCATTAATATAATTGTTTTTTAAAATTAACTTCTTGTACTTCATGCTAAATATTTTGGAAATACTCTTTTTCATCTGGGGCTCTGGGTGTCTGGTTTCTCAGGCTCTATTCCCATCTCATGAGTGGATGTTAAGGGTCTGAGCACCTGGCAGCCATGTGGTGCTGTATGTTTAGAACTGCTTTTGTATCCTGGTTTGAAAAGTGTATTTTTCAGTATCATCAAGCGTACATGTCATTTATCTGCATGAAATTTTAAATTTTGAAATTTTTCTCACTTTTTGGGAAACATATTCTCATCTCCATTTGCAACTGTGACACTGCCATTTCAGGATTTTCTTCAGGAGACATATCTCTAGGAAAAAAAATGCTTTTTCTCAACTGTGTTTACCATCTTCAATGCTTAAGGCATGACCGGTGTGTAATTTATAGTCATAAAGTAATTTCTATCAGATGATGATTTATTTCCCAGCACCTACTTTAGTTAGACTGCTTTGGTTTTATCTGAAGATGTCTACTTTTCACAACTGGTATGTGGAGGAAAACTACAACTTATTCAGACCTGCCTAAAAAAAATAGACCTCAGATTTAAGGTATGAAAGTCCTGAACTTGTGAAAAGTCACATATTGTGTTCATCGGTTTGGGATTTGACTAAACCAGAATTACACCTATGTTCTCTAGCTTCCACAGTTTGCCTTTTGTTATGGAAGAAAGATATCAGCAAATACACTAACCTTACAATAACATCAAGCTTACATGGAAAAAATGTATATTCTGATTACATTTCCTAGATAATATTGAAAACACTTATAGCTTAATGCTGTATGAAGTAAAAAGATCGCTTGCTAATGGATGAATGGATCATGTCCTAAATATCCTAAAATGTCCACTATAGTGCAATTATACGCACTATGGATACATCTTGCTGCTTCACTTCTAAAGGGACAGATATACCATTCCAACACTTTGTTAAAAATCAGTCATCTAGAGAGAACTAGAAAAATTCCAAGTCCAAAGTCATCTCTTAAAATTGTTTGAAAGATAGTGTGAACAGTTTTAAAGTGTTTCATTTAGGTTCTCATTCTAGTATACATTTCACATTTGAATGGTTTCAGAGTTTATTAATTACAATATTTTCATTTGTTAAACAAAATTAATAAAGTATTAAAAAATATTTTTAAACCTTAATGTAGGTAACCAATTTTATAACAATAAGCTTTTAAAAAATCCAAATTTTTTAATGTGTAAGTTAAGCTATGAAATAGATTAAATAAAAGACAGTAAGAGACAATAAAAGGCAGATAAATGT
>JASSUY010007655.1:0-13145 GCA_032466535.1 Forpus xanthops
AAATGCCTACTCCAGGCATGCATTAAAGTCAATAAGATAAGAATCTATCCCAACCTCTACTGAAGCACAACCAGTATTTATTTAGTTTTTCCCTTAAGCACTGGTGCTTGCTATTTCTTAACTTGAACAAAGCCATCTAGACTGTCTGACCGTTTCCAGAAGAGCAGCAATTAGCTGCATATTACCTGGTGATATCTGTGATTAAAGTCTGACTTAAGAACCCAGGACTTCTGTTCTGGTTATGGATAAGGCATCTCTGTACCCCAGTAAAGCTGTTTAGCTTGTTTGTCCTCACCTTCTCTCACTGCCGAGATCTGGAGAATGACCAAGTATTGAAGCTACAGTTTCACAGAAACTATCATAGAACAGCATCATCAGGCTATACTTTTACAACAACCTGATCTAATCCAATAGCTAACCTCCACAGTCCTGCTCTGTCCTTGTCTCAGAGTCCCATATGCCTTCTTCACATTAAGAGAAAAGACACCACAAAAGTTATTAACTTTCTTGATGGATCTGAGAGCAAAGACAGCATTATATGGGAACAGATAAAGGCCAGAACCAGCAAATGGGAAGGAAAGGAGGACTGTGTGTCCAATTAGATCAACCTCAGTCATCCTGGGAGCACAGTTTTTGCAATTCTCAAATCACACTGGCATCTGAAAGTTGTGGGCTTGTTTTTTGTTTTGTCATTTTTTTTTTTTCAAGCTCAAGTATTAGATGTGGAAGGAAAAATGCAAAGGAAAGGCCACAGCAGAGCCTCTTGGTCCAAAGAGTTTCCCCTATTTGAACTAAACAGACTGCATTGGAAAAAGACAAGAATAGACTCCTCAACTATCATGAACAAAGAAGGTCTATTGTTGACTATAGCAATACTCGCAGCAAGAAATGGATTAAGGCCCAGAAGCTGAAGTGAGGTGGCAGAAAATGAGATAGGTCTTCTAGCTGGCAGACCACTAGGACAAAAGGGATGCAGTTTGCCCACACAGTAAGTCAGAAGCAGAACTAGTTAGCTGCCCTTCCCTTTCCCTGTATACTCCTTCAACAATTTTAACCATTCAGTGTAGTACTTTCTAGTCTAAGCATCTGTTAGCGCTTATTTTGGCTCAGCTTCAGGTCTCAGTCCTGTTCTTGGGAAGGTATTTTGCCAAATGAAACAGCAACCTTTTGGCTTCAGTGCTTGTGAGCAGATATTTAAAATACTGGTTTTGCCAAGGAAACTTCTTTTGATGGGCTGCGAAAGAGCCAACTTGAACTTGAAACATTATTACAATCCCTTACAATCCCTGGAAGCTCTGGTTTGCATTTGATTAAAGGAAAACATAAACCAACGATTTCATTTTAATGAAGCAGTCTTGAGACTTTGCAAAAGTTCTACCCAGAAATCAGAAGAACTGTGGTGACACAAACTGGATGTACCACTTAAAACAATTAAGTACATGCTCTATTTACATAGAATGTGTCCTGTAATTTGACTTCAGCTGACAAAACAAATGTGTTTAGCCACAATCAAGAAACATTGAAATCAGTACTGTTATGAATCCATGGCAAGAACTATGTCTTAGGAAAGGCTTGCTATTACACAGGAAATAAAATTCTAGTTCTGATACTGAACAATGATGATAAAGACTCAATACTACCTTACACAAGCCCTGTAAAGTGCTAGACTATGCTACAAGTCACTATCTACACAGGCAGTGGTATTTATTTTGAGTATCTCAGTACCAACAGAATAGTGAAGTAGTTTTTAGTTGAAGAATACCGAAATATTCTGTTTAATGCTATTGACATGCAACACAACAGCATAGAGAGTTTCTATGACAAAGCAGACTGAAAAAAAGCATACAAAAGTTTTCAAACACAAGGAACAAAAAGAGAAGCAAAGAATCTTAAAAAAAGGCTTCTGCAAAGCTTCGCTAGCATGCAGTCTCATCACCTTTGGAGAGTTCTGTTACAGGATTCAGAGTGATCCAAAGGTAACAAGCACATCTGCTAATTTGTAGGTAACAAACAAATTTGTTTTGTTACCAAAAGGTAACTGAGCAAGTTAGCTGGGGTGTGGGAAATAATACAGCACAGAAATTAAGTAAAGAGTTCAGGGAGGCTGCTGTACTAACATGGCCTTTGGACTTCTCATACCTAAACTATTTTGAGCGTGTCTGCATTGCAATGTATTTGCCAATATATTTGTTCTAATGCATATAACACACACATATGTATTTTTGTATTTTAATTATAATTTTTATCTTGACAGTGATGGTATATTGTCATCAGCTTTCAACATGCATGCTATTTAACAATCCCCAAATCTGTGAAAGAGGGTGAAACTTTCTGCATATTGACAAAACAGTATTTGCTTGATACAGCATTCCTATGGTCATAATTTTCTTTTGTAACACTGAGAATTAAAACCATAAAAAGAAAAGCAAGACTCAGATCCAAATCCAGCAACGACTGCAAGACTTGCAACAAAACAGTATGATTGGTATCACACTTTTGGTGGCAATACACTAGCATGGCACCTTATACAGAGAAAAAGAGTTCCAGATCCAGAATAGCCATGGTCAGAACTTCAGGTGCTCCAGTCATTTTAATGTCCTGAGGTTGCTACAGACTACACTGAGAATTCCCCTCTGGTTCCAAGGCATAAGCAAGCTCAGACCAGCCATTGACTATTTCTGATTTCCATCTCAACTGCAAACTCTTTGGAGCTGTACATCCTTTTGTACCTGTATTGCTCCATCTGAACAGAAACAATAATCAAGAGTGCCACAAATCCGGATCCCAGATTCAAGAAAGCTACCAAAGGTTTAAGGTACCATATTCTTTCTCTCAAGCTTCCTCTAGACCCATATATAAAGTTCTGTTTCTGATAATGTGTTTCTGTTTAACGTTTTCTGCATTTTAAACCATAATTCTTTGATAACTTTGGGAATATCTGGAAGATGTATATAAAAAAAATTATAAAAAAAATAAAAGGCAGTTAAGCATCCCTAAAGTTGATTGTTTATATGAACAAGCCATTGAACAAAAAGAAGTTGAGACTGACCACAGTAATAACTCCCAATGCTGATTTGAAGAGATTAAAAACAGGCCAGGAAGCTTAAATCTAAATGTGCTTTCACTTGATCTTTGTTCCCGACTATGTTTAATGGTCAGCTGTTTGCAAAACCCTCTGGGGTTCTACGAGCTGATTTCAAACAGGGAAACGGCAAACTACCACAGAGAGCAAGATGCTTTTCTTTTCAAGAGAGTGAACTTAAACACTGCTGAAAGGCTGCAGACTGCCAGTCTCAGAAATGTTTTACAGAAGAAATACAGACACTTTTTTATACTCCCTCTATTTTTCTACGTTACTCATACATCTCCCAGGACAGAATATCCAAGCTTCTAATAGACTAAAATAGTTGTTTCCATAATTTTCCTGTAAAGCAAGTGGGTGTTATTATCCATATCTTACTCCAATGCAGAAAGGCTACATGCAGAAAGCTACATACTGATGACCAATATTTTATCTATGGCCTCAAGTTTAACGTTTCTTAGAGACTAGACATATCTGAACACCACAATAGCCAATACAGACACCACATGGACTGAGGTAAAATGTGTTTCAGTTCCAGGAGGGACAATGTACACCTAAGCTTTTAACCTCTACAACTCTGAAAGCATAAGTTTCCAAAATGCAATGCTCTAGATTTTCATTTTGCTGGAGAGATGCTGCGCTACAGCTAAAATGAGTCTTTCATTTCTGTTCTTCTGTTTCTAGTAAATTTTAGAGATATTTGAAGCCACAGGGGCTGGCACACTCAGAATGAGCTAGAATGCATTAACGAACTAATTATTAGAGTGCAGAAGCAAGAACAGAAGAGCAAGCTGCTAGTCCAGCTTCCCTTTTATTTGCAAACACTCAGATTTCAACTACTCCACTGCTGGCCAGCACTATCACAAGCTGATGCCACCTCAGTTCTTTGCTTCATGTGGTCATCCTGTTTTCACAGGTTAGGGCTGCATTCAGATGGTTTGCATTAAGGAGGTTAGATGCTTATGTCAGATATCTAGGCTCTGTAGACCTCCGTACAATCAATACTCAGAGTGACAATTACCTTAAGAGGTATTAATTAATATAAAGCTTATATATTAGACTTCAGCAAGGTGACTGAATTGCCTTCTGGAGGTTCCTCTCTTACCATTGACCACAGAGAGAACATGAGGAGCCCAGGCTCCAAAAAATGGACAATCACCCAAGACAGAAAATGATAGACTATGGAAACACCACCCATGCTTGTGTCCCTGGGACAGAAGTTATGAGAAAAGTACCACCCAGTAAGTTTTTGGTTATCTGATTTTTAAAACATCAAATGTGGTATAAGAAGAATGAAAACTGAATAGTAAGGCTGCAACACATACATATTCCTATCTTTTAAAGACATTGGGAGGCTTCTTACTACGAAGACAAAACAAGGTATTTTTCTGGGTAGGCTTCTCCTACCATTCAAAATTATTACAGAAATGAGGAATGGTTTTGCTCATCAGGTTTGCTAAACTGGGACAAGGCATACACATACAATAGGTGAATTTCACTGTCTTTAAAATAAGATGTACTTACTAATCCAATCATTCTGTTAATGAACTCTACAGACTATCCTAAGGTGTATATAGATGAAGTGTAAGATACTATCACATTTAAAAATTAGGCAACTTATTAATATATGTTAGGAAAAATACCTAAAACCAGAAGGATCTGGGAGAAGTTTTACAGTGTTGCCAGAGAGAAATGGAATCCAGTGTGGACTTCAAGGAACAGAGAATGTAAAAGAAAGCTTTCTAGATAGAGCTAGCTAAGAGAAGATGAGTGGGCATGGTGAAGGATCTCTCACATAAGTTTTGCCATCAGCAGATGGCTGCCTTGCTGGCAGCTATGGAAAAAAATTACTGGGACGATATTTCACTGATGGACCAGCTCTTTTCATTCCAATGGAGAAAAAAACAAACAAACAAAAATAAACCAAGCAAACAAAAAAAAAAAATCCCAAACAAAAAAGCATCACAAAATAAAACACCAAAACACTAAATAAGATGGAAAAGGGTGTAATTCAGAATAATTCAGATTAGTAAATGGCAAATCCCAAATGTTAAATGTTTGGGAGAATTAGAACAGAAAATCCCCAGAACATCTAAAAACAGCTCTGGAAATTTTAAACGTTTCAAGTTAAATTACACTAGATGAAATAAATTAGCTGTGAGGTTGTAGCTACAAACAGAAAGTTGACTTTTTGGAAGGGACTGAAAATCTCACCTGAGCAGCCTAATTACTTGTGTTGCATACTCCCCTATCTGCCACAATAACTCAAGTTGAACATAGCTGTGAAGGCTTGTGATTCAGCTGGATTATTGGGCAGCTTGGAATCAATTCTTTATTTGTTCAGACCCATCCAACCAGCCCTATGCAGTTCACTCAGCCAGTGCTGTATTATGCTTTCTGATGCAGAAAGACCAATTGGCAAACAGAATATAGAAGGTGAATTTATATGTCACCACTTGGAGTACTACAAATCTACACACAGATTACTTAGAACAGCATCTAGCAAAAGCAGTCCTTGCAAATACTATAGCATAGTCCAAGTTTGATGATAAGCAGGCTTGATATAAAATGCAATCAAATTTTGCTGCTACACCTGAGGTCTTAACAGCATTAACTCACCTCAGCTAAAGAATTATTTCCCTTTATTATTGGAAAACAGTGCAAAGACAGTTATTGTTTTCCTGCTTAGGCACTTCCTCCCTCTCTAAATTGCAGAGTCTCTGGGTCAGGAAACGTACTCTTCAGCTTCGTGTTTCCTTAAAGGGTAAGGTTTTTCCTGTCAGTAGCCCATCTGTCCATGTCCTGTACACAAACCTAGCCACTACAGTATCTTTAGTCATACTTTGCAGAAGCAAATAACTGAGATCTAAATGTTAAATTACTTCCCCAAAGTGAATGGCCAGATAGGAGAGGAATACTATCTAGTTATCAAACACTTCACATTGAAAGAGTCAAAACACTACCCAAAGCATGTTTCTATCATTACTTCAGTTGTACGGACAACTTGTGTAAACATTGCCCAAGATGCTATTAACAGAAATGTGATGGGCTCTCACATCTCCCATGGTCCTACACAGAAACTGTCACCTAGATTTTTATTACCACAATTCCTTTCAGCTCCCATTTCTGTATGTAAATTGTTATCTTCTTACCTGGTCCCTCATTGCCCACTTATTCATCCAACACATCATGATGCAGCTGCCTCATACTGGACAAAGCACAGACCTGTGAAGGGGCAGACAACACTGCGACACATATAACCCCTAGAGTTCACAAAATAACATTTTTGCCATTCCATCTCTTGGCAGGCTCCTTACACCATCAAATTAAATATGCATTTTCCAGTCTAGTTGCTTCACTTCTGCATGCAGACTCCGTCTCAAGACACCGAAGCAAATTATTGTCCTGAGTGACACAGCTAATAGTGTCAGTCCCAAAGGTCTAGGTCAGTGCTTCTGGGCACATAAGCAATTCTGGTCGGGGCTGAAATTTATGGAAAGTGGTGACTTTAACCCATGCTGTAAAGGACACCAAGGAAAGGACATGCTTTGTGATAAGAGAAATAAAGCTGCAAAGTGATTTTACAAGAACAAGGGACTGGGAGAAGAGCATATTTTCCCAACAAATAGCACATGAATATATTAGCTGTTGCAAGCGTTAAAAACTTTTAACATATGAAATCTGCTTGCACAAGATTTTTCATACTTATCTGCTATCAGTGACATTACACCTCATTCTATTTGGATGTCAGCAGGTATTCAAGGACACAGCACTGCTCTGTTACAAATGCCTTTAAGTTAAGCACAGTAGCAGCAAGTTACCAGACAAAGGGACACTGTGTAAAGGCTGCCTGTCAGAGGTTACTTATTCCAGCTGATTACACAGAAAGGACGGCAGCACTGCCACATTTCTGCCTCATACTCCCTGGGGGAAAAAAAAAAAAAAAAAAAAAGTAAAACAAACAACAAACCAAAAACCAGCAGGCAGGAGTCACAGGCAGGTTTTCCTCAGTTCTCACTCCACGGGGTAGGCAGGAAGAATGTAGTATAAAATAATGGCACAACATTTGATCTTGCAAGATATTTCACCTAACTGCTTTGGTAGGCCAGTGCAAGCACATTCCATTTTAATTTTATATACAAGTAGTATATAAAATGCCTCCCATTGAAAGCTAACTCTGAACATGATTTGTGTCAAAAGCAGAAAATAATCACAATCATAGATCATGAAGCAGCAAGAACATCCTGAGTGGTTGGAGAGTTTGTGCTTTCATCAGACACAAAACATCTTTCAATACTATATATTTCAGTAAAATGTGGGGTTGTACAACCCATTTTAGGATTGCACACATGTAATTCAAGCTCTCTTAATATTCTTACTTGAAATGGCACCTCATTGATTCTACCTTAATTTTATTAAGTGAAGAAACTGGCAAGTCAAATACACATAATAAATATTGGTGAGAAAAGTATTGTGCACAAATTCCCATTTACACTGCTTCAATCCAGGCAGATAAGCCACTAATTAATTGGCATTAAGTGATTTATTGTCGGTTTGTATTCACGGCCATCTAATTGCTTTAGTATTGGAGGAAAATAAAATCGCATCCCTGGGCAATAGTCAGCAAACTCAGTTAAGCGCGACGCCGGTGACAAGGCAATGATTCCAGGAGGGATTGCGCGCGTTTCCCGGTGAGAACCACGCGCGCCTGCCGCCTCCTCGTGGGGAGGCGCCGGCGCAGCACCCTCAGGGCCGAGTCCTTCAGCTCCCTAGGCAATAATACGCTGCATGTAAGATTCTCGCTCTCACGTCTTTCTGTCTGTGTACCTGAAACGTTCACGATGATCTGCACAGCATAAGTGATTACTTTTTTAAATACATAAAATGACAAAACTACCTCATACAAAATAAGTCAAAAAAGCAGAGGGTCTGCTCTCAGTAATGTCTGGCAACAGCCCACTTTATGCAGATGTTTGCAACGTGTGCATGTAAGCTAGGGCATAACTGCTAAATATTTGTTTTTTCCCACCAAGCTGTGGTATGACAGTTGTATTATCACAGGCTGGTTTGTGTTAGATGGGACCTTCAAAGGTTGTTCTAGTCCAATACCCCTACAATGAGCAGGAACATCTTCAACTAGATCAGGTTGCTCAGAGCCCCATCCAGCCTGGCCCTGAATGCCTGCAGGGGATGGCACATCTACCACTTCTCTGGGGAACCTGTTCCAGTGGTTTACCACCCTCATTATAAAAAATTCCTTCCTCACATCCAGCCTGAATTTCAGCGATTACGCCTTGCTAAGCTATTTCAGAAGAAAAGCACTAAGCCTGTTCTCTATTCAGGAAAAGCCTCTTCCAAGTTGTTACTGATACGCTTCCACTGAAATTGGAGAGGGTACAGTATTGCAGCAACAGAAATCTGCCTTTTAGATCAAAATGCCTTTACCATGGCATTTAAATGCAGGTCACCTTCTCTCTTTTTAGACAGATCTCTCACTGGTAATCAGAAACAATGGAACTGGTACACTGATTCACGTACAGCCAAGCAAGTAGTTTTGGGGCATTTCAATAATTTAAAATTTTCAACACTTGTCTTGAGGCAATTAGTTTGGGTCTCTATATTTCCACATATTGACTAAAAAGATCACAGCAGTCCTTAATGTCCTATCTTTTAACACTTAATGATGACTTCCATTGCCACTCTGACTTTAGAGAAGGTACATCTTTTCATCAGTACGGCATGCAGTTAACACTATACCTCATTATTTTTAGGTAGTATTTGGATTTTCACTCTAAGCATTACCTCAGTGGTCCCACGTGTCAGTGTTATTTCTCTGATAATTAAGGTAGTCTACAAAACATTACACAAAATCAGGGAAGGGCTTGGATGCCTCTTGCTAAAGCGATGAAGCTGAATCATCTGACTCATTATACTCAGAATTGGCTGCTGCCACCAAATGCCTTTCATCTACTGACAATCCCAAATGCTCGAGAAGCAGATGAGTATCTAAGACATTTCATTACGACCAAATAAGGAAACTAACACTAGAGGGGGGTAGACACAAAGCCCAAACAAACCAAGAAACCAAAACCTGAAATTATTGCCCATGTCTGCATCATATAAAAGCCCTGGATAGAAGACAAAACATATGGATTCTGAAAAACCCAGTAGGCAACAAAAGTAGTGGTAACTGGACTGAGAGAAGGTAAAGAGAGAGCTCTGTCAGCACAATGAAGGCTGGAGACCCAGTCTCGAAATTCCAGGCATGGAAATGGACTTATAATAATGGAATAAAAAGTCAGATTCAATCCCATGAAACTAAGCAGATAAAATCACATCCTGAAATGATAATCACATAAATTGTAACTATTTTATGTTACCTGTAATGCAATGTATTTTTTCCTCAGAGCAAGATATGATGTTGCTTCCAGTAATATAAGTACGATGAAAAGATGGTTACTGATAAATTATACCTCATCTGTGAAAATACATCTGACATGACAACAAATGCAATAATAATGACTCAATCACGTATAAGGACTATAAAGAGAAATCATAGAAAAGTAACGCTAGGAGCTTAATTATATTCACCACCAAAAACAGATGCAGAGAAACCAAGCAATTAAGACCAGAAAGCCCAAGTTACAACACTGATCCATGTTCATGTGCAAATGTGTCTTCTGTTTCTCCTCTAGGCAGAATTTACTGTAATGAGGTAGTACCTGAACATCTTAATCATCTCACTGGACAGACACTAAGTTTCCAACAACAGGTGCCATTAATGGGTCACTGGTAACTACTGTCCTTTAAACATAAACTGTTATTTTGTGAGGGTCATGAGGATAATTAGGGGCTGGAGCACCTGCCCTATGAAGAGAGGCTGAGAAAGTTGGGGCTGTTCAGTCTGGAGAAGAGAAGGCTGCTTGGAGACCTCATAGCAGCCTTGCAATATCTGAAGAGGGGCTATAGGGATGCTGGGGAGGGACTCTTCATTAGGGAATGTAGTGACAAAGTATAGGGACAGGGGATAACAGATTCAAACTTAAACAGGGGAATTAGATTGGATATAAGGAAGAAGTTCTTTACTGTGAGGGTTGTAAGACACTGGAATGGGTTGGACAAAGAAGTTGTGAATGCCCCATCCCTGGCAATGTTCAAGCACAGGTTGGACAGAGCCTTGGGTGACATAGTTTAGTGTGAGGTGTCCCTACCAATGGCAGGGGAGCTGGTACTAGATGATCTTAAGGTCACTTCCAACTCTATTCTATGACTCTATGAAACAGTATCAATTATGAAAGTCTCTTCTTTTTTTCTGTAGTATTTCAGCAAAGAACAGTTTTGTGGCTTGGTCACATCTGCTGCAAGTACTATCACATGATTGATTTTATTGTTGCTAGATTTATACAGTCTTTGTGTGAAGTGGGTTTTGCGTGAGACAACCACTGATCTTTGACTCTTGAGATACAGGCTATCAATTTTTACTCACTACATAGCCCCCCTGGCATTCTCTCCAGCAGCTTTATGTCAACATGAGGTTTTCACAGTTGCCAGTTTTGAAGTACAACTGCAGTTTTAAGTTCACCAATTTTTAAAGTGGCAACATAAAAGTATAATTGACAGGTCTTAAAGAGCCTTGCTTGCTTCACCTGAACCTACAGCTAACTATGTCAAATTAAGCACCAAGGAAAGTTTGATGAAAACAAGAATGAGATCAAACAGCTGCTGCCTAATGAGAACACCTCACACATTAGACTTCTCAATGACACATCAAAAGAACAGAAACATTTTAAGGCTTTATGCAATTTGACCTAGGCATACTTACAAGAAATGAAGGCTGCACAGTGGAAGCCTAAGAGAACCAGTTTTTACTGGTACACAGACTAAGAAGTGCTTTTATGAAGAGATAAAATCTGCTGTTGCTCGCAATCACTAGCTCTCCTTTGTAGCTTTGACAAGTGTTCCCCATTTATAGAAAAGCAGCAAATTGGTAGCACATGGGCAGAATGTATTATCTTTAGTGAGCTGCTCCTTTTATACTTAGGAACCTGTCTTTACTGATTGAGTTAAAACTGCTCATCAACAGATGACATTCATTCCTTAGCTGAAAAGCAGAAAAGACTCCAAAAGCCACCAAGCAATAAAATCAGGTTTTACATATTAAAATTACTTTAAACTGGTAATCCAAATATGGGAAAGTGTGTCAGGAGCCCAAAGTGGATCTGTAAGAGAGTAAAGATGACTACACCTGAGGTAGCAACCACCACTATACTTTGCTACTCCTGGAAATGTTCTCAATTATTCAAACAGCCACCTCGCAGACAAAGTGGTGCCAGAGAACTGATGTGGGTTTTGGCTGGCATAGTTTCCTGAAACTAAGCATTTTATCAGGTGGCAAGACTTCTGGGTTTTTCAGTGTTTATATATTGTAAACACACACACAAACAGTTTACTTGTAGGAGAAGAACAGCTTGAGATGAAAAATTCCCAAACATAGAATAACAAAATGGTTAGGGTTGGAAAGGACCTTAAGATCAACTAGTTCCAACCCCTATGGGCAGGGACTCCTCACACTGAATTGTGTTGCCCAAGGCTCTCTCCAACCTGGCCTTGAACACTGCCAGGGATAGAGCATTCACAACTTCCTTGGGCAGCCCATTCCAGTGCCTCACAATAAAGAGCTTTTTTCTTACATCTAACCTGAACCGCCCATTTAAGTTTTATACCATTACCCCTTGTCCTATCATTTCAATGATCCCTGAAATTCTCCCTTAAAAGTTTGTCAAAGTAACATTAAAAACTATAATCAGTTTTTGAGCTAAGAGAATTAGAGGTAAATTTGTTACCATGTTGCTGCTCTTGTTGGTATACAGCTACACCTGCAAGTATACAGCCAAGAAAGGGACAAAGAAGAATCAAATGAATGGAGTCTCCTTAGCAGTTACCAAAAGCAGACATACTTCTTTCTGCAGCCATACCTGTCCCCATCTACATAGGTTGCTTGAGCACAAAAACACGGGGAACTAGAAGTAACAGGCAAATTATATCCAAGAAGCCCATTTATTGGATAACCTTTAAACCTTGGATAGAGGCAGCTAGTATTTGCTCTCTACATGTTACCTAGCAACCACTTACTCCTCCGTACTACAAAGATGTGTAAAACACGGCTAAGAGCACTTCCCTGTCCCACAGGCCCAGTACTGCAAGGGTTGCAAAGCCCTCACGGTGCATTAGTGGCTATCTTCCTTCCTATGGTGGCCACGTGGTGGCGCGTCTGAGGGCTGTTATGTTCATCACACTCTGCAGCTGTAAGGCAGCAGGAAAAGAGCTACTGTCTCCACTCTCACCACAAGCAGGCCAAGAGGGCTGCAACAGCCCCGGTACTGTGACCAGAAACATATTATCACCCAAAAGCCCCAGCATTCACCCACAGCTGGCGGCAACACGGATCTGAAGCATAACCAGGAACGTGCCACAAACACAACCAGCTAAGGCAAGCCGTTGGATCCACAGACACCCCTATGACCACCGATATGGTAGGGCTTGGAAAAGCACAGGGAGCTCTGAAACACCCGGCCCAGCCCAGCCTGCCTCCAGAGGGGCTCCCTGCTGCTCGACCGAGCGAGCAAGCAGACAGGTGAATGGTCAGTACTACAGATACACACGAACCTTCCCTTCCCGTAGGCACCACCAGGGTGAAGAGCAGCGCCACAGCCAACAAATACACCCTCCCGCCCTGCCAGAGGGCAGGAGCGATGCTGGCCAATAGGCAGCGAGAGCAGACACGCAGGGAGGTGGGGAACGTGAGAACCCAATTGGGAAACTTTCAGGCTTCTTGAGGGCGTGGACATGACTAAACTTCAGCCACGGCAGTACGCTCTTCCTCCACCCGGAGTGTTCTCCCTCGTTGCTCTCCCCAGATTGGTTAACAGATGGAAGGAGGGCCTTAGCATGCCCCTTTCCCCAATAGAAAGGTAACGTTCTGTGACAGGCGTTCAGATCAACCAATTACTGCCGGCGTCGACCCCCTCCACCCGTCTCTTTCTTGCAAAATGGCGGCGACAGC
>JASSUY010007657.1:4868-15270 GCA_032466535.1 Forpus xanthops
CTCCATGCAGCCTTCTCTTCTCCAGGCTGAACAGCCCCAACTCTATCATCCTATCTTCATATGGGAGGTGCTCCAGTCCTCCGATTGTTCTTGTGGCCCTCCTCTGGATTTGTTCCAACAGTTCCATATCCTTAGCTTCTATTAAAGCCTAGCAAGGCTTGTATTTTCTTTGCAGACTCTTCAGGAGAAATTCTTGGTCTCTGTGGACAGAGACACTATGGACATCATTATTTGATTACTTTATTCTGGTGTACATTTTGCTGTTCTTACTCTCTCTCTCTCGTGTCAGTAGCAGTGTCAGTCCAAAGCAGATCTGCCAACTGCTCCAGCTGGCAAAGACCTCTTTTCCCATGTACCAGTTACCTGCTTCGGCAAACAGAAAACAGAAAAACTGTTTTCAACTTAACCCACCTGTAAACATGAGGGAGAAAGCAAGAACAAACATCAGTGTGGGGTACACAGAGCAATCTCACTTAGTAAGGAGCTGCTTCCCACACCAGAGCACTCAAGGGCAATTGCTCAGCCCTGCTTGTTCCCCTCTCTTCTGCTCTGTCATATCCCTTGGTTGCATCGCTGTCACAGGTCATGCCATGCTCCTTACTGAATCCTTCAGGTTTTTTTCCTTCTGCTACTCCAACTTTCCCATCTTTCCCTGGCTCTCACTCTTTTATGGTCTTACACTGCTCTCTTCTTTTTTCCTCTTGGATTTATAAGCTGACTGCACCAGAGGCTGCAGTTTTGAATGTCTTCATGTTGCTAAGCAATATTCTTTCTCTGTCTCAGCAGTCTGGTTTTCTTAGAAATATTAAGTATCTGCAATCCCCACTTGGTTGCGCTGAATTCAGATGCATCCTTGTCTTTATCTCCCATAGCTGAACAACAGCCTAACTTGCCAAATTCATCCATGTGAATGTTTGTAGACATTAATAAGACTATTTCTTATCCTGATGACATTTTTCTAATAGTTAATGTGGTTTTGAATAATTTGATAATTTTCTGCTAATGAAAAACTATCTTAAGATCATTGGGTAAAAATAACTTTACACTCTTACAAAAAAGCCCCTAACCTTTAAATTCTTAAAAAACAGCTTTAGATTCATTAAATGGCACAGTTTGCTCACTCCCTCCACCCTCTTTCTTCCCCCCAACTCTGGGGGGGGGGAGGTGGGCAAGGGGAGGGGGGGAGAAGAGTTGAAAGACTGTAACTCCCACGGGTTGAGGTAAGAACAGTTCAGTAACTGATGTATAACACAAATCACTGCTGCTACCACCAGTAATAATAATGACAAGAGAAATACAAGGGAAGAGGATACAACTGCTAATCACCTGATGGCTGAGCCATGAACCAAACTCTTTTGGGTTCCTGCCCCCAGTTTTTCCATCCCCATAGCATGACATGCTGTGGTATGGAATACCTCTTTGGTCAGTCTGGGTCAGGTGTTCTGTCTCTGCTTCCTCCTGACTTCCCCTCCTCCCTGGCAGAGCATGAGACTCAGGAAGTCCTTGGTCAGACATTCTAAGCTGTAACTATAAACACTGGTGTTATCAGTGCTGTTCCCAGGCCGAAAATCAAAAACACAGCACTGTACCAGCTACTAAGAAGGAGAAAAATGACTGCTGCTGCTGAACCCAAAACACACTTCAACTCTCAGTGCTTCGAAACTGAGAGAGCTAAAATGAATGAGTTAAATAGTGTCCCCATTTCAGTTAGTGATGGCCTTGTTACTTGTCTCCATCAGGCTAGAATTACAATTACAGTCAAAATACTGAATAAACCCTGTAATTTTCTGTTGCTCTGCTTTGCTGGAAGACAGTTCAGATTCTTCTTTGAGGCATTCATATTTCTCATCAGCTCTCACACAACTGACCCCAAAGAACTTAGTAGGCAAACCTGAACAATAATACAAAATCCTTTTATGTTTTAAAATAACTATGCATGAATATTGTTCCTCTTCATCTATTTCCTAATTAAAAATTAACAAAAAATACATGAAAATTTCCCAAAACTGTGAAATTTGAGTTTTAGAAGACAATTGTGCATTTCAAAACAACCTTTAGAAGCAGGTCAGCTACTTTACAGTATGTACTATATTCTTTTTTTCATGTAATTACTAACAAATTGCCATAACTTAAGTAAACCTTTGCAAATGGTAATATCTCAAAGCAGTGAATTTTTAACGACCCAACCTCTTTGGATGGCAAAGGATTCAGGATGTGTGAGAATCTCCTGCGAAAGAATTGAAGGAGCAGAGTTAGCAGACAGAAGGTAGCAAACAAGAGGAGGTGTGAGATTCAGCTCTAGAAAGTGAAAATCATGTTGTCTGCATGTTAGCTGGATGTCTAAGCTCTCACTATAGACAGCCTGATATGCAGTTTGCCACAGCTGTGTAAACAAAGGTGTCCAGTGCCACTTCACATAATGTAAGGCAGCTGAGATATCCTGGTCAAATCATAGAATCATTTAGGTTGAAAAAGACCTTTAGGGTCATTGAGTCCAGCCACAGGACTGGCGGGTAAGACAAAGGGCCAATGGGAGGCCCATATCCTTCTGGATCATACCTGGATCACTAGGTGTTTTGGTTGCCTACCCAATTTGACCCCTCTCTCTCTGGGCAGCTGAACTGCTTCTCAAGCTATTCCTTAGATCCAGCTGTAACAGGATATAAACAGGGTTAGATGTCTTCATCTCTAACTGAATACCAGGGGCTTCATTTCCATACTTCATCTCCAATCCCTCATTGCGTGCTGCAGCCCTTACACAGAACTCTCTGCAAATCACAGTGTTATACCAGGCTGCTTCAAGCTTTGTGTTTTGCTGTTTGTCATGGTTTAAGGCCCTCAGTTCTCTCACTCACTCCCCCCCTCTTTCTTCCCAAGTCCCGAGGGATGGGGAGGAGAATCAAAAGAATGCAACTCCCACAGGTTGAGATAAGAACAGTTTAGTAACTAAAGTATGACATAAATCACTACTGATACCACCAGTAATAATAATGACGAGGCAAATACAAGGAAAGAATACAAGAGCTCACCAACTGATTTCCACCCAGCCCGACCAAGCAGTGCACCCCCATCACCTCATACCAAGTCCAAACATGCAGTGCACCCCTCCCCGCCTGCCTTCTGAGTCTCTCCTCTCTGTTTCTACATCCCAGACATGACGTGCTGTGGTATGGAATACCTCTTTGGTCAGTTTGGGTCAGGTGCCCTGTCTCTGCTTCCGCCCAGCCTCCTCCTGGCTCCCCTCCTCCCTGGCAGAGCATGAAACTCAAAGAGTCCTCTGCCAGCCTGAACATTCTAAGCCATAACTATAAACACTGGTGTTATCAGCGCTGTTCCCAAGCCGAAAATCAAATACACAGTGCTGCACCAGCTACTATGAAAAATTAAAAATGACTGCTGCTGCTGAACCCATGACACCGTTGGTTTTCAGATGTTCTTGAAGTATTTTACACCTGTGTTTTTAATCCCTATCCATATGATGAATTGCATGGAGCATGAAACAAAGGTGCTACCATCCTGTTGTGTGTGAACCTAGATAAACATTGGATGCACTGATATGTTATCAGTGATATAGCTGTGGTCAGCAACAGCAGAATTGGGCTCATGACTGTGTCTCAACCATCAGGCACACAAAGAGCAAATAACTGATGCCCCACTTGCTATTGGCCCATGGTCCCGAGGCCAGCTGACTCAGGCTCTGCTTGCACATATGTAGTACAATAAGCCCATGGCACACAGTGAGGGCTCTCAGGTGCAGAGTGAAACAATCTGTGTGCTCAAGTGATGTTGTGGATAGACTTAACAGCCAAGCAAGGCAATGTCCTACAGATGTGCTGTGGTCTGTAGCACAACTCCTTCTGGAAACTGTAGCTGAGTAAATCCAGAATTCAGGGAACTTTCTAAGTTTGAATGAGTGGACTTTGCCTGAGTTCAGTGACATCTGGAGAAGGCTGATCTTTCACTAAAATAGCTGTTTAATCTGCCTCCTCACTGTGCTCTGATTAACCTCACAATTATGGCTGAGATACTTTTCCTTAAGTATACTGGGATGACAGCTCTTGTTCTCTGTCCTCTCTTTACCCCCCATTTTTATTGTTCCACAATGAAGAAACATATTGAGTTTACCTGAAATTAGGCTTCTCCCATTCTCTGATTTGCAATGGCATTAGTGAGTACAGGGTTATAGCCAGGCTGCAGTTACAGAAAGCTCTATGGTTGACCAACACAATATGCTCATAGGATCATGTTTAAAAATAGGCCTCAAGCCTGCTCAGTTGTGACTAACCTTGTGGTCATATGTGAATTTCTCTTGCCTTTTCTGGAACATTTCTCACAAGGGAATGCTGTTTGCACACAGCAATATCTGCATACAATCTTGCACAAACCTCTGACTTCTCTTGCTGAAGGATGGGAGAATAGAAATGTTCCTCTAGCAGGGACAGAGTTGACTTTACTAACCTCTTCTCACAGATGTAGTGATTTTTGAGCAGGACTCTTCATGTTTTCACATGAGGAGTTTCAAGGCCAGGTTGGATGGGGCTTTGAGCTACCTTGTCTAGTGGGAAGTGTCCCTGCCCATAGCAGGGGGGTTGGAACTAGATGGTTTTTAATGTACCTCCCAACCCAAACCATTCTATGATTCTATGAAGACTTTCACTGACAGAAATCACCAGAGCTTGCTTTTCCCTCTCCCTCTCCTTGAAGTATGAGTCTGATCAGACACTACAGATCATGAATCAAGGGAGACAAGTAGCAGGAGATCCAAAGTGGAAATCAGCTGATGAGACTTTCATGTCATGGTGGGACAATTTCTTCCCAGGCAGCTCTCTGAATGTTTTGTACATAGGCAGTACAAACTGCTTCCCTCCTTAAACCAAGTAGCAACAGAAGATAGGGATAATTTAAAGCTGTCAAGGTTTTGTATAACATTTATGTTGTATTCAATCGTGACTGTTAATTTCTTTTAATGAAGACTGGAGAGTGCATGTCCTTATGCCCAACAGGACAGTCATGTTTGGCAAAGCTCACAGAATTTCAGCTTCTGCTGTTGGCTCCAAATGCCTCACTGATCTAATGCTTGTTTGCTGGTAAAACACATAGTCTTAAACATCTATATAGAGTAACAAGTTATACTTCAATGATTGCAATGCTATCCTCTCTGTTTAAAAATTAAAATAAAAGCTCTCAAACGGGATCTGCCAGGTTAAAAAGGCAAAATGCAGATAGGAAGAAAACGTAATAGAAAAACCACAGTGTTTAAAACAAGAGATTTTTATTCAGTGTATAGCACCTCCGCTTTGTGCTTTTGAAAGAGAACAGCAGTATCATGGTGCTCTAAGGAGCACTCACTAGAAATGCCTTACAGTGAAATCTGATAACTGTTTAAGTTGCAGTTTTGGTGCCATGTGTAAAACAGCAGAGACTTCAGCACATCATTCAACCACATCATGACAACAAGGATGTAAATCATTCCTTTCAAACTCAGGACAATTCATTACTCAAATAAAGTTAGTTACATTAAAATGCTGTTGTCTGCTATGTAGCAGTTTTATAGCCCACCAACTAGATGTCATCAGGTCACCAGCAACTGGCCATGACTTCCCTCTGACTATCAGCCCAACAAAAAAAAATAACTTTGATGCAATCAGATGAGTTCTTTGGTAAAGGAACGATCAGCAACAGCGGGCAACGATCCAACACTGCACATGGCCTCCCCTGCTCTGAAAGACTGTTACAAGAGAGGGAGCCTGACATCATGGACCAGATGG
This sequence comes from Forpus xanthops, assembly GCA_032466535.1. Taxonomy (NCBI): domain Eukaryota; kingdom Metazoa; phylum Chordata; class Aves; order Psittaciformes; family Psittacidae; genus Forpus; species Forpus xanthops. The sequence goes on from JASSUY010007657.1 coordinate 10,637, forward strand.
ACTCAGCAGCTTTATAGAGATTGGTCCATGCACTAAGGGATGGTCTCTCTCTCTCTCTCTCTCCCTGTGTGTGGATGTATATATATGTATATATATATAAAGAGTGATGGTGTATTGAAAATGTGGGTTCAGAGCATGATGTGGTATGGAATAAGGGATAGACACTGTCCTGGGTTCAGCAGTAGCAGTCATTTTTCTCCTTCTTAGTAGCTGGTGCAGTGCTGTGTTTTTTTACTTTTGGCTTGGTAACAGAGCTAATAGCACTGATGTTGTAATTACTGCTTTGTAATGTTTACTCTGACCAAGGACTTTCTGAGTCTTATGCTCTGCCAGGGAGGAGGGGAAGCCGGGAGGAAGCAGAGACAGGACACCTGACCCAAACTGACCAAAGAGGTATTCCATATCACAGCATGTCATACCTTCTATATAAAGAGGAGCAGTTACCTGGAAGGGTTAGATCACTACTCAGGTTGGGCTGGGTATCGGTCAGCAGGTGGTGAGCTGTTCTATTATCTTCTCCTGTCCTTTCCCTTATCATTATTATTATTGGTGGTAGCAGCAGTGATTTGTGTTATACCTTAGTTAGTGGACTGTTCTTAACCCATGGGAGTTACATTCTTTTGATTCTCCTCCCCATCCATCCGGGAGCAGGTGGGAGAAAGAGGGGGGGGCGAGTGAGCGAGGGCTGCATGGCTGAGTTGCCAACTCAGCTTAAACCATGACAATAACTTAAGTAATATCTGGTGATGACGCTATAGAAATAAGAGAAATAAATGTTGTTGTTGATTGTGGTTTTGTTGTTTTTGTTATTATTATTAGGGCAGATGAGTGAAGCTGCTTCTGGTGGGGTTTTCTTTAGGTTTAGTCCTTCAGACTGAGCCAGACCTGAGAGCTCCATCAGTGATGGGGAAAAATGATGAAGGCAAATTTAAACACAGACAGGGAGCCCTGAGGTCCCTGGAGCAGGCCAAACGCCTCTGGCTCAGCAGCCACCATGAAGGGCAATGTTTCCTCAGCTCCATGTACTCCTGCCTCCTCGAAAGTAGCTGTGCTCCTTCAGAGGATGGATCTTCTTCTTGATAGATCTTTTTGCTTTTATACATTACATCCTAGTTTGTGTACCAGCATGGTATCCAATTCAATATATATATATATTTACTTTAACAGTAACCCAAAGTCTGGAATTCCCTTTTTATGAGTTTGCAAAATGAGGCAGGCACAGAGCTAAAGCTCCAAATGTTCAGATTTGTAAATCCATCCTATGACAACTTAAATTAAGCCCAAATATTCAAATACAATTAAACGCTATCAACTCACATTTAGCCGCAAAGTATGGTAGATCAGAGAACCAAAAAAATGATAATTTTAATAGGAATACTCAAGAAAAAAAATTATTTAATACCATTAACAGATCAAAATCTGTTGCAGTCTTTCCACAATACAGAGTTAGTAGAGGGGTTGGAACTAGATGATCTTAAGGTCCTTTCCAACCCTAACTATTCTATGGTTCTATGATTCTATGATTCTATGTCACCACTGAAGAATAGCTACCTATTCTAAAAGAGGTTCTCTTAATTTCCCTCTCCTGTATTGACTGACTTCCTACTGTAGTTTGTTTGATTAAGCTGTTAAAAGCCATAGCAAATTTAAACTGAGGCAAATCAGATTGTCTTAAGTTAAGCAGCCTTTGAGTTGTCATCATTTAGAAACATGCACATCATGGCAAGCAGAGTTCAGTGCTACCTTACGTTAATTCACAGATGAATGAACTCTTTAAGGTACAATCGATGGATCTGCTCTTAATAGAGACAAAAAAAGCTGAAGAAGAATACCATCTCAGGAAAAGAGCTTGGTTAGACAATGGGGAGGGAAGATGCAGCACTTGCAACACAGCATTTCTGTTCCACCTATAAGTTAGGAACTATTGCTTCTGGCACACAGACCTGAATCGGCCAGGAGCAGCCACCAGCCCTGCTCTGCTTCTGAGGGGGAAATGCATAGCTGTGTTATCGTCATTCAGAGAAGGAGCGGAAGGAAGAAATAAATAATCTTCTGAGGGGGGAATAGATAACGGAGATATATTTTTAAACTGATGTAAATCCTGCTTGGTGACGTGCTGGTGAGTCACTAGGGTGGGTGGAAGTCATTTTGCATAATAACGGTATCATCTGCTTTCTCCTCTTGCACTGACACACAACAGCATCCACAGGCACTGTGTAGCAGTCAGTGAGTCACATGCTGTGTACCAACCTAAAAGCACTGAAACCTCAAAATATTTACAGTTGCATTTCACATCTTAGTGTAAAAAGGCATTGGGAGCAGATATTGGTGTGGTACTGTTGTTTTGGTCACCCCTGGGACTGACCACATTACCGAAGAATCAAACCTTTGGAAGAGCATTAGGAAAAAGTTGCTATAGACTCCTCAGTGTTTAGACAGAAGAGAAGAGGACATGAACAGGAGGACAGGCTCTTTCATAATCAACATTTATAAAGAATGACGTTGCTTTCAGAACAATTGTACTGAGGCAAGATTTCAATTTCATTTAAAAAAACCTCAGCTGAAGCGCCAGAGCTCAAAAGAAGACTCAAACATACAAAGTGTTGTACTGAAGCTTAGAAATACTCAGAAGTGCTTATTGAATTGGGATCTACTCATTTTAAAGCATTTTAATATTTTAAACATAATTTAAGAATTCAGCATGACTGCTCCTAGTTGAACTCTTACCTGACACACTGACAACACTACAGGAATCAAACCCTGCCAGTTTCCCTCAGCTTATTTTCCAGTCTCTTGACACAGTACAGAATGGAGACAAAGACTAAGAAAATGGCAAAATAATGTATTTTATCAGTTTTAAAGGTGACTGCATGGAACCTATATGTATAGAAATAGCAATTCCTCAACTTGCAGAGCTTTCCTAATGCAGTACACTACCAATGGAGTGTCTGCCTACTTCCTTTCTCATTATATTTAGATTTCCCTGCACTGTTGCCTTAGGCTGTTGGAGTGTCTAGTCTATAACAAAACAAATGAATTATCTATAAACAATTAAAAAGTATCAGTACCTGCTTAATCTTGCAATACCCTCAGAGAGAAGAATGCATGTGAAGGAAACAAAGCCATTTTAATTAAGATCAAAGTATTAGGGCCATAAAATTCCAGACTCTGCCAGGAGCACCCTGAGTGATAGATATTTACCCAGTATGAAACTTAGTTACATGAAATACTGATTTCATAACTGGGTTTTATGATTTACCTTCTTAATCAAGGACAAAGTGTAGCCTTGGAGCACAGCACAAGATAAAAACTCTATGCGGAGGAGCTCTGCAGAGACTTGGGTAAATGAGAAAGAATCCATCACCACCCAGTGCTACTACTGAGTTTGCAGTCTGCAGTTTCCAGCTTCTGCAAGGCAGCAGCCATTGATTTACACTCTTTTGAAGTGATAAACTCAACAGCACTTTCCTCTGGGGAGTGCCACCCACAGATTCCCTGTGCGAACAGTTTCAAGCCTCTTTCCGTATCATCCTTGCTGCACTTACACTTAATACCCTTGATGGATATTATAGTTGGTCTGCTCTTCTCAAGCTTTTTAGCAAACGCATACTTAAAGACTTAAATAAAGTGCAGCACAGTTGACAATGTTTTTTTCCCAGAAAAATAATGCTGTTTCCTGAGATGCCTATTTGGATGGGTGTGGATCACCCAGAAGAAGTGGAGAAGACCTTCTACCTTCTTTAAGAGGGAGATCTCAACTCAGCAGAACTCACAGGGAAGTATTTGAGAAGATATTTTCACTGAGAACAAAATCACTTGGCCATTAACACGCGTGCTGTCCCTATAGTATCCCACTTTCCTGAAAACCCAGTATTCACTATCACCCAACACCACATCTCTGCCTTTATGGAGTGGTTGCAATCTGTTTTCCATCCTTGAATGCAAACGGGATAATGCTCTGCTCCAAGTGCAGCAGAAGGTATCGACCCTCACTTCACAAATGAAGCAAATATTCTGGTGTTAACTTTAAAACATTTGAACTCCCAGTATTTTAGAGGCTAGATGGAGGCAAACCTAAGATTTTTCTTTCCATGTACCTATACTGAAGATGGTTTTGCACAGAACACACCAAAAAAGCAGGATGAACACTGCACAAACATGCACATCTGGCCAAAGTGAATATGTGTGTACTGATCCTAAACCTCCTTCTCATGCAAAACTTGTAGCTGGCTCATTAGGAAACATTTGTTATTCACAGGGGAAGGAGACTGGGCCACTGAGAAGTACCAGCCCAGAAAGGCAACCATATCCTGGGCTGCATCAAAAGGAACGTGACCAGCAGATTGAGGGAGGTGATCCTGTCCCTCTGCTCTACTCTCGTGAGACCTCACTTGAAATGTTGTGTGCAGTTCTGGTGTCCTCAACATAAAAAGGACATGGAACTGTTGGAACAAATCCAGAGGAGGGCCACAAGAACAATCAGAGGACTGGAGCACCTCCTATATGAAGATAGGAAGATAGAGTTGGGTCTGTTCAGCCTGGAGAAGAGAAGGCTGTATGGAGACCTCATAGCAGCCTTCCAGTATGTGAAGGGGGCCTATAGGGATGCTGGGGAGGGACTCTTCATGAGGGAC